>ML794751.1:84204-101183 GCA_009831015.1 Picea engelmannii | reverse complement strand
AAAGAAGGGCTTAAGTTCCATTTGGTTTGATTCGAATCACAGGGGCCATGGCCACTATGAAATAGACACAAGAGATAGCATAGGAGATAGACTTTGGCTTCCAATAAACGAGTAGCAGAGAGAGGTCTGTGCAAACTAAAATGGTTCGAAAACTATGAAGTTTGGAGACTGCCATGCTTGATAACTTACGTTTTAGAGATACAAAAACTGAAGGGAACGTAGAAATAAGATCCATTACACATAATGAATATCAAACCCTCGATTACTATCGAATTCCAATTCGAATAATGAATGGGCTCATTAATGCACAGGACAGCAGGGTGAGGTGTAGTTGTGGGTACATCAGACCAGTACCAAGCGACATGAAAGTTGACATGACTGGTGAGAGAATGAAACCCATATCGAAAGTTAATACAATGTTTTATCATTCATACATTTCACAAATTAAAACCAAACGATCAACCATAGAACCAATTAAGTCATGATACCCATAATACATAAAAATTGTGATGATAATTTAATCAAGGAATTTAAAAAAACTTGAAGCTTAGCAACATATGGGTTCCTTCAAAGTGAAATTTATTAGGTAGAAACTATAACTACAAAATAATTACCCAAACCAAGTTTTATATTTAAATTCATTCTTACAGTCGTGAATTTTAAACAAAACAAACGAAAATTTAAACACAAAAACTCATAAGATAAGTTTATCCCAATTATCGCCTCGAAGCGTAAAAACATAAGCATTTATAAATGTAAGGAGGTGGCAGCTACAGAAAGACATAATCTCTTTGTGGTGATTTTAATTTTGATAAAAATCAACAAAATTGTTGGCTCCAGCAATGGCGACATATTGGGCGAAGCAATTATCTCTGTATCACCAGAACATTTATGTCAGGGGCTCAGATGAAATAAATTTTTAGAAACAGTTAACAACAAATCAAGCACTCCAATCATAACTCAAAAAATAAAGTAGTTCAGCATCAGATATATTTATGTTCAAAAATGTAATATGGTATCTAATTTAGATTACGAGTGTAGCGATGTTTATACAGATATCTTCGATACTGTTGGTAGGGCCACTGCTGCTAGCAGACGTCCATAGCCTCGGCAGGGATGTCTTTTAACCCACTCTAGTACCTCTATCATGTCCAAGAGTTTTCCATTCATGGAATAAAACATCTTCAGACTTGATCAATTTAAAAGACATACCTGAGGATCTTCTTAAACCTTCCATTGCTTCGTTGCCAACAGGCTTGTTTAGTAACCGGGCGAAGTTGCCTTGGTATCATGTATGCATTTACCCGCTGCCAGCATACATGTTTAGTGTCTCGACAGGTTTATAAACACTTCCCACACATTACAGTGCTTTCAACCCTCTAGAATTTGTTTAAGAAACCATCTTGAGGATGGGAAGGTACAGTTGAGTTTTTTTCCTTAAAACAGGGACAACTTTAGAAGTCTGTTAAGGATAATTATGTCTTCTTGTAATTTCAATGAGAAACCAGAAACATTGATTTGAACATAAACTTACTTCTACTGATCTGAGTTTAGCATTTACTGTTTAGGTGCTTGAAATGTTAAAAGTTGTTTCTAATGCATGAGAGTTTTGATTCCTTTCAACAAATGAAATGGTGACTCAGAGATAATTATTTAGAAAACAAATCAAAATCAAGAAAAATCAAAAGAACCAAAATCAAAACAGAAAAGAAAATTAAAAATATTTACAAGTGGGTGGAATAGAAATCATCAAGAGAAATACTTCTTGAGAGCCTGGCCATTCACTAGGAAAGCTTCTGGTTGTCCCTCCAAATTATGCAGACGAAAAAAGCTAGGACCCAATTTTTCAGAAATTACAAATGGTCCCAGCCACAGGTTTTGAAACTTGGTATGTTCCCCCTTCCCTTCGTGAGCTTTATCCCACTTGAGAACCAAATCCCCAACATCAAAATTTCTATTAGAAGATGAATTCGAATCAAACCATCTTTTTACAATTTGTTGGTGCTGATCCAGTTTCTGCTTAGCTTGTGTTCTCACCTCCTCTAGTTTTAATAAAGCATTTATCTGATTTTCTAAAGGAGGGCACTCTTTTTTTTAACTTTCTGCGATAGTTGCAGAGAAGGAAGTAAGACATGTGGGGGGAGGATGGCTTATCTTCCGTAAATGAGGAAGAAAGGAGAATTACCAACGGAGGCTTTTCGAGTTACCCTATCAGTCCAAAGTGCATTATACAATGCAGTGTGCCAATTCTTATGGTTTTTAGAAACTGTCCTTTTAATAATCTTGATTAAATTATTATTTGTCGATTATGCTAGTCCATTCCCTGGAGGGTAGTAGCTTGCAGAATACTTCAGTTTAATCCATTTTTCTAGAGAAAAAACGTTCATATCAAGGGACGAAAATTAAGAGGCATTATCGAAAACCAGACATTTGGGAATTTCAAATCGAGTAATGATGTGGGAGTTCAGAAAAGATACTACATGATTGGTATTGACCACCTTTAAAGGTATAGCTTTAGACCATCTTGTAAAGTATTATGTTGATGTAAGAATGTACTTGTGTTGTTGCGAAGAAGGGGTATTGATTGGACCTATGATGGCTAGACCCCATTGCTATAAAGGTGCATCCACAGTAACAGGTTGCAAAGGGAAAGATGCATTTTTCACCTGTCTTGCAGCCTTTTGACAGATTTGACAATTACGGGACAGCATATGGGCATCTTTAAACATGGTAGGCCAATAGTATCCATCCCTTATAACTTTGTGGGTAGTGGTATCTCCACCAAAATGACTATCGGCTTAACCTGCATGAAGTTCATCCAGCACTCTTTCGGACTCCTCCTTTTCTAAACAATGCAGAAAAACACCATCAACATTCTTTCGAAATAAAATATCATTGATTAACTGGAAAGATGTAGATTTAAGCTTAAGTGATCTTCTTCTTTTAGGATAAATATTGTGGGCAACAGATCCATGCATTAAATAGAATCTAATGTTCTCATACCAAGAATTGGGTGTAACTTGTGCATAGATGATCTATTTTTCGTTATGTTGATCTACAATTGATGTATTTATTTGACAATCTTGTTCCTCAACTGAATCAGCCACTAGTTTACACAGGCCTTGACCTCTAACATTTTTTGCAGGATTTATTTCAAGGTCATATTCAGGTAGTTATGTCATCCAATTTTCCCTTTTCTCACCCAACTCTTTTTGTACAAACAGGTTTCTCACATCTGGGTAAGGAACAACAACTTTGGTTCTGGATTTTAGCAGGTAAGACCGGAAGTGTTTCACTGCTTTAAAAACATCATATGCTTGATGATCTACTACTAGGTAATTAAGTTTTGCTCCTTTAAAATATGAGCTCATGAAGGCAATGGGTATCTCATTGCTTTCAGCATTTTTATGTGCAAGTACAATAGCATAAGATTGGTCAGATGCAAAAGTGTAAAGAGTGAAATCCTGAGAAAAATCGGGACTCATCAAAGAAGGGGCTTCTATTATTGATTTTATAATTGAATCGAAAGATTGACTTAATTTCTTGATGTCTCCAATGGTACACAACATCCTTTTTAATTAAATTTTGTAACGGTCTAACCATTTCCGAGAAACTCGTGACAAATCTTCTGACAAAATTAATCTTGCCCAAATAGGATTGCATGGCCTTTTTGGAAGAAGGAGGGGGAATTTTAGAAATTGCTTGGGTTCTTTCAGGGTCAATAATCATTCCATCCTTAGATACTATGAACCCAAGCAGTTTTCCTTTCTCTACTACAAAGACCAATTTCTTAGGGTTGAGAGATATGTTGAACTTGCAGCATCGTTCCAAGACAGCCCTAAGGTGAGACAAGTGATCTTTCTTATTTTTAGAAATGATAGTGACGTCATCAAGATAGACCACAACTGACTGGTTAATGAGGACATAGAAATAAATATCCATTGCCCTCTGGAAAGTGGCACCGACATTTATTATTCCAAAAGGAATTTTCCTATAGGCGTAAGTTCCCCATGGGGTACAAAAGGTGGTTTTAAGCTGGTTCGAAGGACACATAAGGACCTATTTGTATCCCAAAAAACCATCCAGTAGAGATAGTCTTTCGGAACTAGACACATGTTGTATAATTTGCTCCATTGGGGGAACATGGTAGTTTTCTTTATCAGACATTTGGTTTAAGTTACAAAAATCGACACAAAGTCGAATTTCACCACTTTTCTTCCTTACAGGGACTAAATTAGACACCCATTGAGTATGCCCAACTGGAAAAATTATCTTTGCAGTTAGTAATTTATTTAGTTCCATTTTTAACAGTAGGTTTCAGTTTAGGATGCATTTTCCTCATTTTTTTGTTGAAAAGGCCGAGTCTGGGGTTTCATAGGGATTACGTGCTATATGATGTTTGGATCAAAAGTTTTCAAGTCATCATACGTCCACGCAAATACATATTTAAATTATTTAAATAACTTTATGAAAGAGGATCTTTCTTGCTCGGAACATCCCTTTCCCAGATTAATATTTTGAGGATTATCTCTTGTTCCTAAATTAATTGTTTCATAGATCAAAGAGGAACTGTTAGTCTTACAGTTTATTACCCCTCTAAACTTATCATGAAAATCATAAAAAAATTATAATCTCATGACAGATCTGAGGATAGAGTTTACCAGTTCAGATGTTGATTCAGGAGATCGAGGATCAAATATTACCATGAAGTCTCGGAGATTCTCATCATGAGTGCCTTCATCAATTATTACATCCTGGAAAGTGTCTTCCATATGCAAAAATTTGATGATCTATTGGTCATCATCGAATACTCTCCAATTTGTGATGTTATCCGCAATCGACAGCCTGAACAATAATTCAATCGAAAATGCATTAGGATAAAGACCTTCAACAGGAAACAACTTAGAAGAAACACTGGCTAGTAGATCAGCTTCTGAATTACTCATCCTAGGGATAGAATTTATATTAAATGATGAAAATTTATGCATCAAACTCAATACCTCGGTTTGGTAACTCTTCAGATGTGGAGACAAATAGTGTATTGCATTCCTTACCTATTTAACTACTATTTCTTAATCGCCAA
The DNA here is from genome assembly GCA_009831015.1 of Picea engelmannii. NCBI lineage: Eukaryota > Viridiplantae > Streptophyta > Pinopsida > Pinales > Pinaceae > Picea > Picea engelmannii. The sequence goes on along the minus strand of ML794751.1, from coordinate 96,100 downwards.
AGACTACCAAATTTTGCACATCCATGTCGAGTGCTTTCCTGAGTCCTTCCAGAAGTGCTTCATACTCGGTCGTGTCGTTAGTGCATTCAAATTCTAATCGACAAGCAATAAAATTTCTATTACCTGTAGGGTCAATGAGTACACAGCCAACACCTGCTCCTTCTCGGGATTTAGATCCATCGAAATATAAGGACCAGATTTGTGTGTCATTAGCAGTGTTTAGCGTATTTGGAGAATTTGATATCTGAGTGCAGACCATTACTTCAGATTTTTGTTATGGGTCTGTGATAGGAGAAATTTCAGTCATGAAGTTACCGAAAAAGGTATTCATCCACTGTGTTTCCACTGAATTTGTTATGGTAACGAAAGGCTCATTTGGATCATTCAAATCTGTCACGGTATGCTTAAGATAACGTTCTCGGTTTATCCTTGTTTTTTTGGGTTGTCCATTTTTAGGCAGCCACAAGTGAGACCAGTCTGTGGAAAAATAACCGTGCAGTTGTTCTGACCAATCTCTGCTTAAAAATAGACCATAAAATTCAGGAATATCAACAACGATAATATCAATAATTTGATGAACTTTAGGATTGGATGATAATCTGATCAATACATTCTTAATCTCACCTATCACTTTAACATTCGTTCGATCTAGCTGAATAATTTTAAGATCAGAAGGTTGTACTTCTGCGTTAATTTTCTAGCATACTGACAGAGACATCACATTTGATGATGCACCGGAGTCAACCATGCAATTATGTACATTCCTATTAAAAAATTCAAAGGTTAATAAAAAAGGTGGGACATTTTTCCGTGTGGAAACAGTGGAATTCTACTGATTTTTTATTGTTGTCCCTAAAATAGTTTTATTTACATTTACTACAGTTTTCTCTGCTAAGTCCCTTTTGTCTTGAGTTTCAGATGTCTTTTTTATTGGGACATTTTTGGTTGCATTTGAATCAATTTCTGCTAATTTTTTGCTACTAACATCACTCTTTTTATTGTTTACAGCGATGCTTTGAAGCATTTTCTTCAAAATAAGAGGAAATTTCAGCAGTTCAAAAATAGAAATATTTGCCCTTAGCTTTTTCAGATCTTCGATTAAATCATACTCTAAAACTAGGGCAACTAAGTTTTGTCTAGTTCCAGTTTTCTTTGTTTGTTTAGGAAACACATTTTTACTTGTCTATGTAACAGGCTTGGTTTGTGTTTTACTCCTAGTGTTGTAGGGGTGGACAGTTTCAAAATTTGCTTGAAAAATATTGTCCGAAAAGTGCTCGAAAAGAGGAGGGGATGAGTCCTCCTCTTCTGGTACCTCTTCCTCAACTATATCATCAAAATTTTCAGGAGGAACAGAAACAAAATTGTCGTGTGATTCTAATATCATCTGCAAAGCATACTGTAAATTTTCGAAATTTAGACCTTATGTGGTCGGGTATGGCCGGTTTGGAGGAAAAGGATTTCTAAAAGGAGGTTTGAAACTTCCTTTACTTGTGGATGCCTCCTCGGTTGATCTCTTCAAGGAAATGACCTGATTGGACAGTTTTTGGAAAGCTTTCTGCAAGCTCTCTAAGTCTAAAGTTTCTTGTTGATTTTTTGTTTGACGAGGCCTAGTAAGAATTTCTATTTTAATCTTAGAAGATGAAGTTGTTTTAGTTTAATTACTAAGATTATCTTTTAATGTTAATATATCTTTCTCAATTTGGCTTGCCTCCTCAAAGGCTTCTAACAGAGTGTTCTTTTTGGACATTTTCACTCATATTTCTATGTTTTTGTGCGCCAGGGCCTTAGTATAATAAGAAAAAACTAATATTTTTGTAGGGATTTTCTTCAACGTCAAAAAAATTTGGTTAAAGTCCTTCACTTTTTATTTAGAGTTCATTTTTAAGCTAGAGAGTTTCATAACCAAGACTTCCGGAGATTTATCATCTCCAATTTTTTCCAGAAAACAAGTTTCGAACTTGTTCTAAGAGACGGTGGTCTGGGGCTGTTGAGCGAAATACCATGTGGAGGAATTTCCCTCAAAAGTATAAGGAAATAATATGCATACTACATTCTCATGTTCAACGCTCCAGAGTCTAATGGCCAACATAAATTTCTTGATGTGATCCTCAGTTGATTGCTTCGAATCTGGATCAAATTTGGGCAGCCATTTCTCTGGATGTTTAGATAATGGGTGTTGGGGTCAAGGTACAGCCATGGCATCTTGATTGAGCCAGGGTCTAGCAAGATTATTTTGGTTTTCCATGGGAGAGGGTGGATTCGAAGGTTGAGATGGTTCAAATGAAGAATTGCCTTCGTCAGAGGATTCACCTCCCGAAGAAGGTGGAGAAGAATCAAGTGGAGACAGTGGGATAGCAGATCCTCCAACTCCGGGGATAAGTGTTTCAACAAGATCAGTATTATTTCCAATCCCTATTGTTTTTCTAGGTAGACCAATGCTTTGAAGTTGCTCTTGTATATTTTTAAAGTCAAGGGGTTGATTGAGTTGTCTACCAGGTTGTTTAATATGAGCTAAGGCATTATGAGTTCTTACAAGTGACTGGCGGACAATTTCTTGGATGTCAATCCCTTGAGGGAGTGGTTTCACTGGTTCAACAGGAATCGTAGGGTTACCGTTCGAGGTAGTTGTTGTTTCAATTGTAACATTTATGTCAGTGCGACTACACGTCGCAATGGGATAACAGTTGTTTGCAGGGGTCTTGCGACCTCCACGTGTCATCAATCAAATTCATGCCCTCCTTCTAGTGTCATTTGTTGGCAGGCGTAGGTGACACACCCTCAACTGGAAGGTCAAATTCGGACTGGGGTTGTCTAAATAACCCAAGCCGTTTGGAATGAAATGACCCAACGGTTTTAATGGCTCCGTTGGCCAACTAAAGTCCTAAAAATAATAAAAATAAACTAATCTATATAGCTATGATACTAATAATATAATAATTACAAATGTTCAAATGGAAATAATAATATGTGCATATGATTATAAATAGTTTATGTACAACGTACAAGATTTACTTGACATATTACGAAACGAATGTTTTTTTAAATTGTTTATGAAAGAGATAAAGAAAGCACATACATTTTTCTGTTTTCTTTTGAATGTCTAAAAATCTACAACTAACGAATCTTAATCGAATAAAATTGAAATAAGAATACGTAAACAGTCTAAAGCTAATTCATGTTGTTCTTATTTCATTATCAAATAAATCAACTAAATAATAAGTAAACTAACCTATAATTAATCGACTTCAACTGAATTTATCTTCTTGTGCAATTCATACTCCTGATTGTCTAGCATACAAGGAAAACCTGTAATAGAACAGTGTTAATACTCCCAGAACAAACTCAAATATGCATTGGAGCGATAATATAACAACAGAATGATGAATGTACAGATCTGGTGATCTTATGATAATCAATACTTATAAAGAGATGAAACTCAATTCATTGAATAATAGAGCGTACGATCCAAGATTTCTCCATGTAAACAGAAGCATAATTATCATTTTCCTTAGATAGTAAAACGAAATTGATATTCAGAAAATAATGCTAACTAATTATTCATAAAAAGACTAGCTACTGAATCGGAGATTTTGTAGCTAGTCTTATTATTAACAAATAAAATCAAAACTAAATATTCCTATTTTGACTTTCATAACAGAATGAAATAAAATCAAACAAAATCATTTTTACCATTAGAAATTAGCAAGTGAAAGATCGGACAGTTCTGAATTAATGATGGCATTGAAGTTGGTTTCATTTTTTATGATTATATTACCGGTTCTTTTGGGTCTTTTATTTGCTTTCTCTGCGCATACTTCCAATTCTTGGTTTTCTTGTTCAAGTAAAGAATTTCGAGCAGCCAAACATTTAACTTGATCCTGTAACAATGGTATATCCCTGTAATATCTCTCTACCCAATCTAAGAAATTGTCACAATGTACTGGTGCTATAGAAAACCGATGTGGAATGTATTCAACAACGCATATTTCATACTTCCCTGTGGCTTGTTTCAAGTCGTGACTAATTCCAGAAAAACCTTCTTGGCCTTTCAGAAATGGAGGTAACCTAGAGACAAAATCATACTGCTCAACCTGACCAACAGTTTTTTTCTTGAGAGACTGGTTATTCGGATCTTCCTGAGCAAGGAAATCATTGATCTCTTGACCTGACAATGATCATTGACCTCGATCATAGATATCGAGCTCAAAAGATCCTTTTTTTATTCCTTAAACTCCTAGAAATAAATCGACCAGACCTCTTATTTCTAAAATTCAAATCTGAACTTTGCTTTTTCTTACCCTTACGAAAATTCCTTACAATAGGTTTATCACTATGGTTCTGATTAGGTTCATTAGCAAGAACAGGGGAAACCTTTCCTTTTAATTCATCCACTACTTGTTCTAGCAATTTTCTGGGTGAAAGAATGCATCGTGATTTCTTAACCATGGGGGTTTGCAAAGAAATAAACACAGATTCATTGATTTCACAGCCATCAGGTGAAATGAAACCCTGAATTTTGGTCACAAGACTATCAAAAATGGGGTTTACATTTAAAGGTGGGTTCACTGTATTGTCGGTCTGGGAAAAACCATTTCGAATCAAGAAACTTTCCCAATTGTCCCCAATTTGTGACAGGTGGGACAGCAGTAGTATTTTTATAAGCCTGTGATGAAAGAGGCTCAATAGAGAGTTCATGCTTTGTCTCTTAAAGTGTTTTGACATTTTGTATAGGTTCATTAACAAGTAGAATGGTGTGTTCAATTCAAACCCTATGAATAACATAAGCATTCGAACATGGTATACAAAGACCAAACCATATTGGCCTTTGCATTTTATAAACTGTTTCAAAATTAAAATAAGGTCGTTCCATATAGGTTCCAGGAGGTTAATAGGAATACCTTTTGGGCAGCAGGTAGACTCGCGAGAGGCCATGAACAAGCTCCATGGAACATCCTCCATTTTGGAATTTTTAAACCACTTTTCACCTGCTTGTGGGAGTCCTGTCGCTTGGGCTATGAATTCCTCTATTACCTCCAATTGCACATCCCTGGCCTTAGCCCTAAACCCATCAAAAGCGTGTGCAAAGGCTTGTGCGACCGCAAGGTTGTAACCATTGAATTTCTTGAGGAAGATATCCCAACCGTGAGCCTTCAAATCATAGATGGCATCATTGTGGGAAAGAAGGGATTGATTTCCATTCGGTTCTTTTCAAACCACAGGGGCCATGGCCACTGTGAAATAGACACAAAATATATCACAGGAGATAGGCTTTGGCTTCCAATAAACGAGTAGCAGAGAGAGGTCTATGCAAACTAAAATGGATCGAAAACTATGAAGTTTGGAGATTTCCATGCTTGATAACTTACATTGTAGAGATACAAGCAACCGAAGGGAACGCGGACCTAAGATCCATTACGCATAATGAATATCAAACCCTTGATTACTATCGAATGCCAATTCGAATAATGAATGGGCTCATTAATGCACAGGACAGCAGGGTGAGGTGTAGTCGTGGGTACATCAAACCAGTACCAAGCAACATGAAAGTTGACATGATTGTTGAGAGCATGAAACCCATATTGAAATTTAATCCAATGTTTGCACATTCATACATTTCAAAAATTAAAACCAAACGATCAACCATAGAACCAATTAAGTCATGATACCCATAATACATAAAAATTGTGATGGTAATTTAATCAAGGAGTTTATAAAACTTGAAGCTTAGCAACATATATGGGTGCCTTCAAAGTGAAATTTCTTAGGTAGAAACTATAACTACAAAATAATTACCCAAACCAAGTTTTATATTTAAATTCATGCTTACAGTCATGAAGTTTAAACAAAATTTTAAACAAAAAAACGCATAAGATAAGTTTATCCCAATTATCGCCTCGAAGCGTAAAAACATAAGCATTTATAAATGTAAGGAGGTGGAAGATACAAAAAGACATAATCTCTTTGTGGTGATTTTAATTTTGATAAAAATCGACAGAATTGTTGGCTGCCAACAGGTCCCTAACAATGGTTTAGCTTAAAGTGTAACTTAACAAAGAAGGTTTTTCTCACTAATGCAATAAAATACCCAACATATATTAGAGACTCCCACTTGGTTTTATATGATCATATATCATTGAATCTTATGATGGTTTTAGTCATTTTCTAACCTCTAGTGACTTGCGGGAAAATTGATCGGCTTGTATTTTCATTTACCAATCACCGTCAATGGCTACATTTATGGAAATTTTGTTTTTTTGTAAACCTGAGAATCTTTGCAATTGTATCTTTACGTTCCACACAAATATCACAAAGAAACATATTCTCACAAAATTCCCATGTACTGATTGTGTGTTAGTCAGAAGACACTTTATCGCAATCTATCCCACTACCCCATCATGCACGTTGCATGATTGTCTTTGTAAAAATCCATGAGGGTCAACCCAAATCCAATTTTTAGGCCTCATGCATTTCAATCAATTGTTTTCATGTGGATGGATTCTTTACTTATCATAGTGTAGATTTTAACCTTGTACAATTATTTACTACAAACATATTTTCAATGAAAATAATAGAAAATATACAATGGAAAATACACACATTACATAGATATTTTTCCCCTGGAAACCCAAACCAAGAAAACCAAAATCTTCTATATTCATCTCATCATACATTGTTTACAATACTATATACATATAGGACCCTGTAGCATCCAAAACCCTAATTTAATAACCCAGATTAGTCAACAACCATAATTCCTTAACAAGAAATAGAAAACCATCGGCAAAAACCATGTGCCAAAAAACCTCCAAAAAACAAACATGAAAACCGGTAAAAAACACATTTGGGGGCGTTGCCTCTGAACCCCTAGGAAGGGGGGCTCCCGCCCCCCTCTACCCCCCTGCATGCTCGATGAAACATAAACACTAGTTCTAGTCGTGCAAAGAATATAAAACATAGCACGTGTATGCATATCTTAGAACTTCATTTATTTTATTCCTTTTCAATATCACAAATGAACACAAGGGAGATAAAAAAAAACTAACCTCTAGTATGCTATTTTCCTTACACCCATAAGAGATCTTAGTGAATTATAAAAAGTTAAGTGTTCTGACACCTTAATTTACAAATTTTCAATTGTGTAGTGTGATCATTTATTTGAAAAAATCACAAACATTTAGAAGTTGATTATGTTGGAACCTCGGGGTCTAATGGTTCATCCCACTTTTTTGGAGATCGTCGGTCGATCAGTTGATTGACAGATAGAGACATTCGGTCGAGTGATTGACTAAACAGTTGGTTGGATAATTGACTAGCAGTCGGAGACAGTCAGTCGATAGATCAACCAACTGAATAGTCGACTACAGATTGGATGACTAGATGGTTAGGTTGACTTGGTAAGTCAATTAGTCGATGCAATAGAACAGATTTGCTAAAATATGTTCCAACCACCACCGATTATATGTGGACAAGATATTCCTTATTTAAAGGAAATTGGTTAGACCCAGAAACTACAAATAAAGGAACCTATGGGTCAATCTATATGTGTGATCAATGAGTGATATTTGTATATATCACGCATTGTGATGTTCTGATCACAATGTTATGTGCCTAAGTGTTGTAACAGTGTCTTCAGACACCACCGATCTGATTTGAATTTTATTACTCTTCGTTTATACTATAGATTTTGTTCTTGTTCATTTTAGTGTTACACCCAAACCCCAAAATGGTATCAGATCTAGGTTTCTACCTCGCATGTTGTCCACAAATCTTGTTGAGTCAGATATTATAGTGATTCAATCTAGGTTATTGGTTTGTTGACTGTAACTTGTTTGGATTATCAAATATATAAGATATCGAATATGGATTACAAGATTGATCCTACCATTTTGAATGGACTCAATTATTCCATTTGGGCACCAAATACAGAGAATCTATTGAAAATAAAATGGTTATGGCAGTATATGAAGGTCGTGATTCCATATTTGAAGGATGACCAAGTGAATTTTTTCATCAATGGAAAGAAAGATGAGGTTGTTAGGGTCATCAAAACCTATGTTTCTCGAGAGATTCACTTTCATACATGTAGGATCAACTTTGCTCGTGAAGTCTAGAAGAAATTGAATAGTTTGTTCGACAAAGTCGATGAAATTCAAGTCATGCATTTAGAGAAAGAATTGATCTATATTTATCTACATTCCTTTGAAACGATTGAGGACTATTTGGCATGTGTTAAAGAGCTGCAGTTGAAATTAGGTGAATGTGGGAAGAATTTTCAGAAGAATGATGGAAAACTCATCAAGTTGGTCCTGATGAATCTGAGAACACCCTTCAATGTGTTATATTCCACCTTCCAGACAAATTGGCATGCATGCAAAGAAGATGGTAAGGACTATAGCTTTGAAACTTTATGTGTCTTACTGATTAAATATCAACATAGGTTGTGTGATGAAGGGAAGATTGGTGTTAAACATCAAGTTCACTTGCTCAAGGGAAAAGGCATTATGAACTATAAGGAAAGAGGATGTTCTATTGCTCATGTATGCAGACAAGAATCTCTCAACTAGAAAACTAAAGAGAAGACTGATGAGTCAACGTCCACCTAGAAGAATTGAAAGAAAAAAACATATTTGTACTATCGAAATAATGGACATGTAGAGAAAAAATATTGGAAGAAGAGAGACAATTTAGAAGCGAATGTTAAGAAGATAGAAGGAGATGTGTCATTTTTCCATTGATCAACCGACAATTTTACCTTTTAAGTCATAACCTATCAAACATTATTTTCTCACACTTATAATAATGAGTGGGTAGTCAATTCTAGTTGCACTCATCATATGGCCAAATATTCTTCTTTTTTCTCTTCCCTGGATAAATTTGTCAAGTGAAAGATCTATGTAGTTGAATTGTACATGCCTAATATGAGTGAAAATCTCTTATCGATTTCCCAACTGACGAAGACTAGTAATATTGTTTATTTTTGGCCAGAATGGTTCCTTGTTAGGGGTTTGTAGAATGGTAAGTTTATTTTCACTGAAGGGTTTCTCAACTCAAAATATGGATTGTATAATTTCTACTATCTACCTCGACCTAATCCTGGACCGACTTCCCTCATTGCATAGATCAATGAGCAGAGAAGAATTTGTCATGAATGACTTGCAAAACCTAAATTTTCAAAGTATGAATTCAATGACCACACAGAATATGGTTTCTTTTCTTCCCAAAATTCTTCCAGCTAATGGAATATGTAGATGATGTGTGCTAGGAAAGCATCATCAAACATCTTTCGACTCTGAAAAAGTGTCGCGAGTTGTTAAGCCCTAAATAGTGGAAAATTACCCCTTAGTTGGGGCATATTACATTAGTATTTCTATTTTATTTATGTTGACTTGGGTTCATTATTTGTAATTGTACCTCATAGTCTCCTATATATACCGATACCTTTTCATTTGGAATCATCTTGTATTTGTGAATTTATGTGGAGTATAAGGAGGTTTCCCCCTCGAAGAGGATTATTATCTGAAAATATCTCTTTTCCAAGGTGTGGAGTACTTATTATGATTTTTTTATGCTATTTGGATATTTGTTTCCTGACATTTGGTTTCATAGATCAAGGTCTTGGGGTTTCGATGTTGCATCTGAGACATCTTAGAATTTTAACTATAACTTTTTTTCTGGGAAGTTTCAGAACGAAATCCTTGGGAGGTATTTATTATATGGATCAAAGTACTTTTGGTTATAATCTCATCTTCTGGGGCTTTATAATTTTGTAGATATATCATGTGGAAGATATGGTTTATGAATCATCCTGAATTCAGCCATCGCAGAAGTTTCATTATAAAACAATTTATGTGATAATTCATACCATGAAACTCATAGGATCTTTATAGGAATTATCAAGGTATCTTTGGTAAAACTTTAAGCTTCTGGTTCATCCTAATTTTGGATATACACCCTGTGTATGATAGGGTAGCTGACTAGTCCTATTAACTAGTCTCAAACAGGTTTTCCAGGTAAAACAATGATATCTTATTCAGTGAGTATCCAAATTAAGTGAGACTAGTTGCATTGGATAGTGAATAGTCGGTAGTATTTCTGGTGCAAGTTTAAGAATAAGATATCACATATTGTGCTCTTGGCATGTTTTAAAAATACGCTCTCCTGGAAAAGACAAAAATCAACAAGGTGTGGAGAATTCACCATTACTTCTACTTGGCACATCTAATTTTGATCAGACCTATGGAATTGCAGAGAGGACATATCAGAGAACTAAAAAACAAAATTTTAGACCCAAAAGGGTTGAAATTGTAAATATACAATAGAAGAAAGGTCGGATAGCAGAACAACCTCCAAATGAGGGTTTAAAAGGTGTGTTTGTTTTTGGAAATTTGCATATATTTTGACTAGAAGATCCAATTGGGGTGATTCAAAAAGTAGAATAAAGTGGGATAAAAGGAGTATCACATAAATTTGAGAGAAACTTAGGGACTTTTCTAGGTACAGACGTGTTCCGGCATCTCTAAACGTAGGAGCTATCGTTATTGGTCAGTGTTACAACCTGGGGATAGTGTGGTTCTTCCATGTACCTAGAGTATATCAGAATTCCCCTTTCAAATGCTTGTGCATTAGACATCACTACTATGGATTTGAGCTCCCACGTACCTAGCATATATCGAGGAACCCGCTAGAATCCTGAGACTCGTTGATTAAACATTTTGTTTGTCTTGTTTCTATAGTACATTGAGAACACCACTCAAGGAGATCACTCTCTAGTACCTGGGTAGTCAGATAGTACAGCTAAGGGCATGGTCAAGCCTCCTTAGTTATTTCCCCGAGATATTGGTCCAAGTACTATTGTTGGCCCCCGCACATATATCAGAGAGATATAGCATTTGAAACTCCCTTATCCGTGAGGACCTCTGCCTAATACAATTAGGAATTCCTACCTTGCAGTGATACTTGGCCAACATGCCACCAAAAAAGGGAACTTCTACACCAAATAATCCTTCAGACAGTCCTACTTGAACTCTTGATGAAGGTGAAGAAATTCACTGGGACATAAATGATTTACAAAAGAAGGCAGTAACAAAATATGAACTACAAGGAAAGATGGATTGAACTGAAGCTAAGATGGAAGCAATAATGTATACTAATATGGATGGTTTAAAATGGGAGATCATGGAATGATTGAAAAATTTGCTAATAGAGAGGCCACATGAAAGTGACATTGTATTCCATGTAATTCATGATGAGGACACAATGAAGATGAAACAATATTGGAGGAACTCCAACTTTGGTTTGAAGACCAATCACTTTCCTAAGATAGATATGAGGAAGTTTAATGGTAAGGATCCAATCACATGGATACTCTAGATGGGGCAGTTATTTGATCTACATGATGTGCCACACACACAAAAGGTACGAATTTTATCTTTATATTTAGAACCTAATCAATTTGTGTGGTATCGATGGATTTTTTCTCGCAAATCCCTTTTCACTTGGACAATTTTCACGGAAGAAATGATAGCATACTATGAGGATACAAGGAGAAATACCTTCTTCAGCTAATTGATAAATCTCAAGCAAAAGGGTTTAGTTGCGGAGCACATTGATAACTTCCAAAGATTGAATATAAAGGTAATGGATATTCCAAATGAGCACTCGATTGATATATTCATAGGAACTTTAAAGGATAACATTCAACATGAGGTTATCTTTTGGGAACCCAAATCGTTGGAGAATACATTCAGGATGGCGATAAATGTTGAAAGTAAAAATATGGCTATGGCTACTAGAAGGACCACTCCTAACATCTATCGAGAGAATAATGTTCCTTCTTATAAACCACCTCAACCTACAAGGTTGACACCTCAACAATTGGAGGAAACAAAAGCAAAAG
>ML794751.1:43448-68145 GCA_009831015.1 Picea engelmannii | reverse complement strand
CAGATGTGAGTGAAGGGGACCCTGTTACATTTCATTGTTGATAACGACAACCAGAAAAACCTCATCTCAGCTAAGGTCGTCAAAGAGTTGGGGTTGTCAACAACACCACACCCGCAACCATACAACATTAGGTAGCTTCACTGGGGATGAGATCTATCTGTCATCCAACAATGTCACCTATCCTATTGCATCTAGCCCTTCAAGGATGAGGTAGTGTGTGATGTTTCCCCTCTTGATGTTTGTGATGTTATTTTGGGCCAACCATATATGTGGAAATGTCATGATGTCTACGAGTCTAGACCTCGTAGTGTCATTATTACTCTGGGAGGCCAGCTCTATAGGATACTAGAGGTAGTTCTGACTATTGTTCCACCAAAACAGTGCCACAAGGTAATCTCTCATACTGCAAAATTCATCCTCTTCACAGTCTGTTCAAAGGATGCACAGAAGACCACTACAACCAATGTAGCCTCAACACCTTCTATACAACAAAAAAATATTGTCGAAGAGACAGAAGATATTGTTTCTTCACCTACAATAGTGCCTACACTAGGCCCCATCGAACTCGGAGAAAATAGGTTGGTGGAACAGATTCAACCCCACCAGCAACAAGTTTATGATGGTCTTCCACAGACCAATCAGCTCAACTTCTCCAACAAGGCACACAGCTCACCAAGATTTAGATTCAAAAAACACTTTCCCCTCTTCCCTGGGCACTCAACACAATGGATACCATTGCTTCCTAAGGGGGGAGGATTGATCCAGGTGGATACTGGTGGCCACCCACCTATTCCAACTAGCCCCTCTTATCATTTTTTAGTTCAGCACATTCTTCTATACTTCTTTGTAATTGTGGGTTCTAAACTTCTGAGGCCCTACACATCTTCCAGGTGGATACTGGTGGCTGCCCACCTAATCCAACTGGATTATTTTGGAAGTTTTCATGTTAGCACATCTTTTTGTACTCTCGGGGTCTTTTTAGGGCCCTAAACAGTGTTTTTTTGGCGTGCCACAGTCAAACTATAGACAAAGTCAAATTTTGATGGCATAATACGTAGTTCTTGAAAATACCTTTCCAACGGGATATCACGTGCCTAAAACAAAGATCGTATTCAAAAGTTATGACCCTGGGAAGTTAATGTACTAACTTACCCAAACGGGGCCCACGTGACTTTTTGCATTTCATCTCCTAGGGTTAGGTTTTTGGATGTATAGGGTTTTGGCATTCATGTTTATCATAAAAATGTCTTCAGAGCCTCATTGTAATCATCTTCTTGCAAATGAGAGTAGTTGTCACATCTCTTCTCAAAGATAAAGCTACCACCATTCTAGTGAGTCTTGCACTCTTGAAATCAATTATTGTTGCATTTCTCTGTTTCTGACAATTTTCAATAGTATTTCATTGGAATATCTATGTTGTCATTTCATTCCGAAAATAATTTGGATCATGTGTGTGTGTGTGTGTGTGTGTGTGTGTGTGTGTAAAAATATGTATATATATGTGTGTGTGTGTGTGTGTGTACATATATACGTAAATATATATGTATATATGTATATGTGTGTGTGTGTGTGTGTGCACATATATGTGTGTGTGTGTGTGTGTGTGTGTGTAGAAATACATACATATATATATATATATATATATATATATATATATATATATATATATTGTCAATTTGTTTTAGCCTGAGTGGTTTGTGTTGAGGGGTGTTTTCTCCCCACCCAGGTTCAATTCCAGCAAGTGACATGTTGAGCTCTTAAATGAGTACGTTATCGAAAAATCCTCGACTTTAAGGAAAACAAAAATAGAAAATATATATGTGTGTGTGTGTATGTGTGTGTGTGTGTGTGTGTGTACATATCCATATGTAAATATATGTATATATATGTATATATTTATATAAATATTATGATAGATGTCTACAATATTTCTTTTATAAGATAGAATATTTTATTCGGTGTTTAAGTCCCTTAAAAAGAGATCAACTTTACTTTTGTCAAAAAGTAAATGCCTTTGGTTACCAGAGTTATCTCCAAGGGGTTGTGTGCATGGTAAATTTTAGAGTTAAGTTTAAAGGTCTATGATCAGAGTCAAGCTCATGGTCATTTAAAAGGTCAAAATTCACTAATTTGTTGTAAACATGGATATTTAATATCACATAGTCCACAACACTACTACTCAGCTAATGAATACAAGTCATCTGGTTAGAATTCAACCACTTCATTAGAACATTACAAATGATTAGACCTTGAGAACTTCAAAGCTTGATTAACTCAGTACCATATAAATTCTCGGTCGAGTCTTTGGAATTTTTCTTGTATCTATTAGCTAAAACAAGGTCATTGTCTAGCCATATATGATTAGGGTTTAAATCATTGCTTAAGATAATAGCTTAATTAGTTGCAGTTCTAGCATTAAAGTCTCCTAGTAGGATAATACCACCTATATTGTATATATATGTACACACACATGTATATACATATACATATAACTATATGTATACACACACACACACACACACACACACACACACACATATGTGTGTGTGTGTGTGCACACACATATATATATATATATGCACACACACACACACACACACACACACACACACACACACACACACACACACACACACATATATATACATGTACATATATATATAGTATGTATATATACATATGTAAATATATACATGGATATACATATATACATAGATATGTGACTATGTGACCACCATGATAAAGAAAAAGATATACCATGGAAGCAACCTTTGTTGATGTTTTGTAACATCGGGAGACATTCCCACTTGTGGAGTGTGGTGAGAATACCTTCATCGATAAGAGGGAGTGTTGATTTTTGTAGCTTCAGACAGGTATTCTCATATGACCCTAGGTGTTGGGAATGTGGGAATCACAGCACACCTTCGGTTTGGTGAAACCCCCTTGAATTTGAGTTGGAGCTTCATGAGTTTGATGATGGGATTTGTGGGCTTATGTTGGGGCTTCACACCCATAAGGAAGCCTAATTTGATGTTGACATGTGGAGTGGATTCTATGGTGACCCCTAAGGATTGTGTATAAAGGAGAGAAGTCATTGTGACATTTCATATCATGTACAGTGTGTGGAGACATGATGGAGCTACCATAAGTGAGTCTGCACTTGCACTAATAGGATTGGTGATCTCAACAAAGGGGAAGTCTGCAAGGTGGTGAATCTGACCCAAGAGAGAGAAGCGAAGAAGGGCGCACGTGTGGAGAGAATTTTTCATACCATGTGTGGTTTGTAGGAGGACAAAGCGCGTATATATGCAGGTTGCAGAAGGACAAATCATGTATAGGGTATACGCGATTTGCAGTGGAGAAAAAAATGTACAGATCTGTACAGGATGACAGGTGACATCAGTAGGACGTACCTGTGGTCTACAATAGATTCGTGTGTGGAGGAGATTCCCGGAGACATTTTTGAGGTTTGGTTTTCTAATTTGTATGGTTATTGGAGAATAAGGTTGTTCTCAGTTTTGGAGACTTTTGAGGACAAGGTTGTCCTCATATTTTGGTGATATTGTATTGGCTGGGAGGACTCATTTTTCCCTCAGGATTTATAATGTTAACAAGATTACAAAACTGAAATTGTGTCTCATGTATATTGATGATTCATCTATGATCTTTGTGTTTCCACTGCATATGTTTTCAGTCAATAATTTCAATGTAAAATTGTTCAATGATAAAAATTAGGCTTTTTACTGTTAGATCACTAGGAAGCAATTTTCAGATCTGAAATTAGTCACATATAGTTGCATATGAAAATTGAGATGGTGTCAAATCTTGGGATATGAAGAGAAGGGGATCATATTGAGACACATTGTTGGGTACAACACTGGAGGAGTGTTGTTCTTTTTCTTGTTCTTGTTTCAGGCAAGTCACGGGTGATAGCTTTGAGGGAGCTAAGGAGTTAGCTCTGAGAGGGAGCTACAATGACAATTGCAGGTGGCAACAAGTTAGATGGTATTTGGTTTGAGACATGAAGCAGATCGTCCAGACGAGGAGTTGTGGGCTATTGCAACTCTATGGTGTGGTAGTTTGGGAGTTCTGGTGGATTGGTGAAGAACAAAGATCACAGAAGTATGTTATGTGGCATATTTCCAACCCTATGGATGGACTTATGGTGACTTGTCATAGTGAGTTGTGATGGGTGCAGCTTATATTCTTTGGCACAAACAAGATAGTTTTTTGTGTATCACAAGTTGATGAGATAGAGTCTTCATTGGGATGCAGATTTTCACAATGTTGAGGTATGACAATGTATGAGGTATTTGACCCAGGAGGATGAGAACATTTTCAAAGATAAGTTGTGGAGGTCTAGAGTGGACTAGACTGAGTATCCATCCGCATCATGGGATTTTCAAAGAGAGGACACAGGTTCAATTGTATTGTAGGTATGCACAGAGAGTTTGTTTTGGGGACTTGGGTAGAATTCCATTGCATGGTTGTGACTTGGGTAAGCAGGAGGCTTTCCTTGAAGGATTGCATGGTTCTTATACAGTGAGAGCCACCATCACATGACAAGGGCACATGATTTTTTCATGATTTTCAGAGTATCTGACTCAGATATGTATGAGGAGCTTGATAGGAGGACCATGCATGTAGTACAAGGATATGGAGCAGTGGTATTCTGGATTGGAGTTAGGGGGTGTGTTGTGAGTGGGAAATGTGTTATGGGTGCTAGGTGTTTTTTCTCAACCTCGTGGATTGAGGAGTAGTACTATGCAGTGTTGTTCTGATATGGACAGGTGTTATTGGATGTTGAATTGGTCTTCCCAGGTTTTGGGAACCTTTTTTCCAGGGGATCTATGCATGAGATATGTCGCCAAAGTTTGAGAGGATATGGACTGATTGTATTGGTGTCCAGGGAGAATACAGATGGTTTGGGTGTCATGACTATGGTCATTTTTCTTCACAGTGTCCACACTGAAGGGGAAGGGGAAGAAGGAAGTAGGCATCAATAGCATAGGTTGATGAGATTGCAAACAAGTTCCAAGGGGAGATATTGTTGGTCTCCACCCTTTCAAGTATAGTCTCTAGTAGGGGGGACTTAGTTGGTGGATAGAGGAGCATCTTTCCATATGACAGGTGTTGTTTAGTCCCAGAGGTTTTAGCTTCAAATCAACAGTGGTTCTTGGAGTTTGAGAGGGCCATCCTATGTGTGTTGTGACCAGCAGAAGTAGAGAGAAAAATGAGGAGGAGAAAGTATCTCCATCAGTGGTGAGGCAAGTGTCCCCACCAGCAACACGAATACAAAGGGAGAAGGTAGCTCCACGAGTGGTGAGACAAGTGGCCCCACCAGTAGCACCAACTCAAAGGGAGATAGAGTTAATAGGGATTCAGCCCTCAGGATATAGTAGGGAGGAGAAGCCTCGCAGTACTGTGCAGAGGATAGTGGACGGGGAGTAGGTAGTGTTATCCTAAAATCCTAGTGATAGCTAAGTAGATGATGTCTTGAGGCCCTTGGGTTGAATACATGGAGTACCGAGAGATGGCTTGACCAATAGTGTCCACTTGCATAGATAGAGGCCCACTTCACCACCACAGATCTCAACTTCATCATGAGGGTATCCACCACACCAGCTGGCTTCCGAAAGACATTGGTTCTTTCTCCATGAGGTATAAGCTAGGTATCATGGTGAGTTTCATTTCAATATTTGAGGCATTTGAGTTTGTTGCATCTATTACTAATTTGGAATATGCAACATTTGCTTGGACATCATGCTCTTTTCCCTGTTTCACTTTGGTGGTTGATATTGCGCCCTAGTAAGTGGGTCACCCTTAGGGATAGGTATGCTACTGGGAGGTCCTCTTGAAAATTCATCATTCCATTCCCGACCATACTTGTCACTTTCCACACTTCATCCCATCATCTCCTTACCTTTTGGTTTTTTGGGTGTATTGACCCAATAAGGGGTTGTTCCTCATTTCATGGGAAGAAGGGGTTGAAGGCCCAAAGGATTGTAGATAGAAAAATATAAAATATAATCATGAACCTTCTATATTCTCACCTAGGGATCCCGAGGACAATGAAATGTCTCTCGTAAGAAACTGATGGGACCCGTGAAAAATAACTAATACAAACTCCAACTAAGGTGGAGCATGTGTGGGCATTGTTTTTCATGCTTAGGTAGAATCCCCACCTTGGCTCCAACCTGGAAACATCTTAAAATAACAAAAGGCAATAAATGGGCTTGGAAAAAGGTTGCATTGAAAACGAAGGTGCAACACACCCTATACAAATCAACCTATAAATGAGACACTACAATCCCTTGTATGCCATTAACCCCATGCCCAAGAGTATTTCCCCCATCCATGTCACTTAATCGACATGACTTAGAGAAAGGTATGCTTCGGAAACACTCATAAACTTGAGGTATGATTCACCCAATAGGTTTCTTTGTCAACCCTCCCATACCTAAACTGGACAAATTGCATAGGGTCTTTGAGCACTTTTTTATTTTGATGAGGTAGTTTGGATGTACATTCTTAGATGGATATTTTATTGATTCGATTTACTCATAATGATGCATTTGACTTGAGATCCTTGGAGGGTGTATTCATTGTCTTTGCAGGACCTAGTTGGTGGACAAATTTGGAAGATCAAACCTAGCTTGGGATTCCTGGGGGCTTGAAGCCCACAGGTTGGATACCAGGGCCCACACACTAGATGATGATGAAATTCCTTTGGAGGACTAAGAGACACATTTTAGGATCTCACCTATCCCCTACAAGCCAAACGAGTTTCCTTTGGAGCCCAAAATGTCACCTTTAAGGGCTTGACGTCACCCTAGGGCTAGGGTCTTGGTGGTGAAGGGACACTTGGCACGTTTTGATGGAAAAGACTTGGATTGAAGGAAGAAACCCTATCACATGAGAAGGACACCCTAGAGGTCCCAACAATCTCCTTTTTCTCCTTCAATGACTTACTAAAAGGGCCAAGACGTCACCCTCTAGAGAGATGACATCACTTTAGGGTTTCTATTGTGCTTTTTTTTAAATTTAAATTTGAATTTAGCTTGTAAAGGGGAAAAATAAGGGTTGTTGTCTCATCACTTTGTGGTTTACCCTAATTTTTGTGGACAAACTCTTGTTAGAGGTTTTTTTATAAATAGAGATCATTTATGTCTCATTTTATCATAGTCTTTCATTGTGAGAAGACTAAATTGGCTGAAATTTGCGCCCTCCTTGGGAAATTTTCTCTATCTCTCTTGGTTACATTATCTTGTGATGGTTTATCTTATGCTATTGGATGGATGTATGATGCGCTAGCTCTCTTGAAGGCTTTTTCTTTCTTTATGGTGGATTTTCCTTAGTGAATTAGGGTTTCATCTTGTTAATTCTTCAACTAGGTAAGGATTTCATGTTCAATGCTCTCTTTTCTTGGTTGTAAATTTAATGTGATGATATCTTGGGGAGTATAAGGGCATACAACTCCCTCAAAATCCATTATAATTGTTTTGAATAATCTAATTTGCAAAGGATACTAAGAGAAGTAAAAGGGCTTACACCCTCCTAGGTTTTCCTTGTTAGTTAGGGTTTTCCTTGGGGAGTAAACGGGCTTAAAACCCCAAGGAAGAAACTCATCCAACTTGTTTAATCAAGAGACTCCATTTTCCCAATAGAAAGGAACCAATCTTCATGCATTGGTAATTGTGAAAAATTGATATATTGAAATTTTCTTAAGTGGAACTTAACCTATATGCTATACACGTCTCTAATCCACTAAGGCATCTCATTTGGCCAAGAAAGTCTTACTATTCTTAAAATTTAATCTACATCCATTAGGGTTGCATAAAAATCATCATAACTTTTGATTGTATTATCTTATCAACTGTTAGAATTTGCTAAGAATTTTCCATCATAATCTACTAGTCCTAGCGCATATTTTGGGTGGAGTTTTTGCAAGTTTTGGTGGCTGATTTTTCTTCTGTAACAAATTTTTTTCTACATCCATAAGGTTTCAAATCTATCTCTGTAATACTTATCTATAACAGCCTTGCATTGATGCTAAAATCTATGCTTTTATACTTGAGTTGTACTTGTGTTTACTAGCATTCTCTTGCATCATTTGTTAGACTTTTAGCATCTAGTTTATTAGCTCTAATAATCATTTCTTTGTTGATATATATCTTTGTTGATTGTTTCAAATAAAGACAACAATATTAACTTGCTTTTCCACTTAACATATAGCTTGTATACTTGGGTTTTTAATGTCTCGGACAGGTACCATCATCATCCGCAGGTACTTAAACTTCTTGGAAACCATTGACCACTATTGACACTCATTTCCAAGATAATTTCCATTTATCAACTTCACCTATAGGGGCATCCACTCATAAGTATCACTTTCAATCTCTTTCCCCCCTGGGGTCACTCGGGATTCCACCCTTGAGGTGATCACTTCACCTCTAAAGTGATGGGAGTACCTATTTGAGGTGGCAGTGGGTAGGTATTCTCCTAGTTGCTTCCATCATGTGGTTTGGGTCGGGCTTTTCCCAACCTACATTTTTTTCATCAACATTTTGGCACTATTTCCAGGGAGGATTTTGAATCATTTTTCGTGCCTTAATGACACTTTGGAAATATACCATCCCAAATCCTTTACCCCTAGATTTTATAGTGACTCCACTTGAAGTACGTTCCCATTCCACCCTTGATAAGCTTTTCCTAAAGCTCATCTGGCGACTCCATTATGGTACGTACCCGAAATGGGCATTACCCGACCCCAAAAAACTCTTCTAGGGATCATAAGCCTTCACCCAAATGGTTTAGTCCTCCATAATATCCCACTTCCCATGATTTTCCGTCTACCTCTCTTAGCCCTCCATCTTCACCTACTGCCTCTACACCTCCACTCTCATAGGTGCCCAGTTCACCAAATAATACATGGAGTCTGTGGGTTAAATATGCATACAAACCTTTTGACATGACAAAGATCCTTGTATATCCTCACAAACTCCCAAGGGACTTCAAGGAATGGATCCCAAGATTTCCAGGAGATGATCTCATTACAACCGAAGATCACTTAGATGCCTTCCCCCACGCTCTTTAACCCTATGACCCACATGAAGATGTTCGGATGCGACTCTTCTCCTAGACTCTTGTTAGAAGGGATAAGGAATCGTATGATAGTATTATTCTAGGAACAATCATGATTTGGGATCTCTTTCAAGATTTCTTTTCCAAAAGATTCGAAAAAAACAAATATTACCAGTCCCTTTATGATCAAATCTATAACTATAAAACAAATTCAGGAGAAAGTATAAGGGATTTCAATGATAGCTTCAATACTCTCATGAGGAGTTTTCCTTAATATTTCAAACCTTCTCAAAATACCATCCTCAAGTCCTACATGTCAACCATGAAAGACCCCTATGGAGTTCTAATTGGAAAGGGACACCCTACAAATTTACTTGAAGCCCAAGAAAGGGCGTGTGAGATAGAAGAGAGCACGACCTCGTCTCTTCACCAAGATGAGGACTGTCTTGAGGAAATCATTCATATTAATCAAGTTGATGACTTTTTCATACCAGGCCCTCCCCACAATATTAGGACATACCTGCATAGGGAACGAGAGGAGGCCGCTAAAATATTTTTTGGTTGCATGAGGAGTCTGTTGGGTAAAGAAAAAGAACCAGCATCTAAAAAAATGCCTCCCCCAACAAATGAGAATTTGAAGGTTGAAAGGAAACGAGTAGCAAGGCAGGCTAAAGAAAATTTTTTGCAACATATTCAACAAGTTCTAACAAAGCCACACAGAGAGAAGGAAATTGGTGTCATCAAAAATGAGGTGAAAACGTTTTCCCCAGACAAGACCAAAAAGGAATAATTTGTAAATCACATACCCATAACCCATCAGGTTCTGGATGAGGGGATTGACAACATCTTCATTTTGGAAAAATCCATTTTCCTTGATGAAGAAAAGAAGGAAGGATATTTGGGATTAGACTTTGATGGTGCGCACTCAAGCTTAGGCTCAGGTGTAGGGATAGTCTTGAGATCACCAGACAACAAGACTACCTTGTTCTCGTACAATCTTGAGTTTAACTACACAAACAACATCGTTGAGTATGAAGCCCTTATCCTAAGCATGAATCTTTCCATTTATATGAACATCAAGTCCCTACACATAAGAGGAGACTCAGACTTGATCATTTCATAGGTTAACAAGAATTTTTTTGTTAAGAACCCAAGGTTGAAACACTACAAAGATGTCATCTGGGATGTTATGAAGAAGTTTGATAACTTTTCGATTGAATCCATCCCTAGGGAAGAGAGTCATTTGGCAGACAACCTTGTTGTTTCCGCGTCTACCTTACAAATTTTCAAAGAAATCAGTCTCTGTAAAGTGGAAGTAAATATCAGGAATTCACTACCTAATAACTTGGAACATTGGCAGGTTTTTTATAATGAAAACCAAATTCTATGTTTTCTCCAGAATGAAGGTGAATTCTTGGAAGCCTAGATAAAATTATTGGCGAAAAAGGAAAATATTGAAATCATTGATTTACCTTACATAACCTTACCTAAAGGTGTCATCCCCCTAGAGATACTTTTTGATCGAAATGACATGTTCAAGGGGAAGTCGTCAAGAAAAATCGATGACGAGGTCATTGAATTCAATATTGGCACCGAGGAATCCCCAAAGATGGTCAAGTTTAGAAAAGGAACAACACCTGATGAAAGGGATAATTTGATTTCCCTCATAAGAGAATTTAAGGATGTTTTTGCTTGCTCTTACAAAGATCTGAAGTCTTACTGAGAGGACAACATACAACACGATATTCCCCTTAAGGAAGGAACAAAACCCTTCAGGAGGAAGCTTAGGCAAATGAACTCAAAATTTTCCCCACAAGTCCAAAAGGAGTTGCAAAAGATGGTTGAGGTAGGAATAATTGAGCCTATCAGGTACTCATCTTGGGTATCTAATCTAGTCATTGTCAGGAAAAAGACTGGTGATATCAGGTTATGCGTTGATTTCAGAAATTTGAACCAGACTTCACTTAAAGAAAAGTATCCTCTACCAAACATGGAATATCTTTTGCAAAGGGTCACCAGAGAATAGATTATTTCTATGCTTGATGGTTTCTCAAGATATAATCAGGTGTTGGTAAAGGAGGATGACTGACTAAAACTTGCTTTCACCACCTTTTGGGGGACTTACAAGTATTTTAGAATTCCCTTTGGATTGACCAACGCAAGGGTAACTTTCAAGCGTGCCATGGATTATTATTTTAGGGTTTTGATCAGGATACTTATATAGATTTACTGGGATGATCTAACCATTATCTCCAAGAAAAGGGGTCAGCACATCCAACACTTACGAATGATTTTCCAAAGGTACAGAGAATATGGCATTTATATCATCCCTAAGAAATTAATATTTGGTGTGGATAAAGGCAAGTTATTGGGTCATATTATTTCTAAAGACGGAATCTCAATAGACCCTACCAGGATTGAAACTATCAAAAATATCCCTCTCCCTAAAGATAAGAAATCATTGCAGACTTTCTTTGGCCAAATTAACTTCATAAGGAAGTTCATTCTGAACTTTGTCGAAATTTTTAAACCCCTTAATAGATTATTGAAGAAGGATGCCCATTTCAAATGGGACAACGAAGGTAATTTAGCTTTCCAACGTATCAAGGAAGAAATAACTATCGCGCTAGTCCTAGTCAGTCCAAATTTTTCTAAGGACTTCAACATATTCTTTTTAGCTTCAGAGGACACCATCGCAGGAGTTTTGTTGCAAAAAAATGATCAAGGGGATGAACAACCGATTGCTTTCATGAGCAAGAAACTTAGGGACTTAGATCTGAATTACACCATTATGGAAAAACAGGCCTACGCTCTTGTCAAGTCCCTCAATCTTTTTCAAAATTATGTGGGATATAAAAATATCAAATCATTCATCCCTTACCCCACTGTAAAAGTTGTTTTATCACAATAGGATTGTCTTGGATCAAGGGGAAAACGGGTTTCACAGATACAGGAATACGATTTGGAGATCAAACCATCCAAGATAATTAAATTCCAAGGGTTGGCTAATATGTTGACATAAATCAATAAAGAATCCATCGAAATGGGAAAGAAGGAACAAATCAACGTTGTCGTAACTGAAATTGAGAACGATGAGTTGTATTCGGATATCATTTATTACTTGAAGAACCTCACTTGCCCTGATCATTTGATAGATCATAAGAGGATATCCCTAAGGATCAAAGATATGAAGTATTTCTTTACAGAAGAAGGTCTCGAGTGGAGGAACCATGATGGGGTGATCCTCAAGTGTGTGAATAAGGGAAGTTAATGGTTTTCCTTCATACAGGGTATTGTGGAGGCCATTTTTCAGCTCACACTACTACCCATAAGATATTAAGGGTGGGATATTAGTGTCCCACTATTTTCTCTGACACGCATTGGTACGTCAGATCATGTCAACCGTACCAATTCTTTGTTGGAAAACAACGCCTCCCTGCCCTTTCCCTTAAGCCAGTCATCATAGAAGCACCCTTTCAACAATGGGGACTGGATTTCATTGGTGAGTTCAAGGAAAACTCTAGTAATGGTTATCGATGGGTTTTGACCACCACTAACTACTTCACTAGATGGGTGGAATCCATCCCAACAAAGAAATCAACAAAAGAGATTGTGATGAAGTTTCTTGAGGAAAAAATCATCACTAGATTCGAGGTTCCTGCAAAGATAACCACAAATAATGCCAAATATTTTTGCTCGATGGAGCTCAATGAGTTTTATTTCAAGTATGGAATCATTTTGTCACAATCCTCAAATTATTATCCTCAAGGAAACGGATTAGTGGAATCCAACAACAAAAACATCATGAATATTGTAAAGAAAATTGTTGGGGAAAACAAGAAAAGTTGGGATAGCAAGATTAAGTATTCCTTGTAGGAAAACCACACAACTGCTAAGACCTCTACCAGGAAAACCCCTTTTGAGTTAGTTTACAGGTTAGAAGTGTGCCTACCTATAAACCTCCATATTCTAGCATTGCAAATAGTCCAATAATATGCCACATATAAAGAAGCATTGCAGGGGTGAATTGACCAACTTATGGAATTGGATGAAACTCGAAGAATTGCCTTTGATCAAATGGCAAAGAACCAAGAAAAATTAAAAGGGACTTTGATCATAGAGTAAGGAAAATATATTTCAAGAAAGGGGACCAGGTCTTAATGTGGGATAAAAGGAGAGAAAAACCTGGAATGCATCAAAAGTTTGACAGTCTTTGGTTGGGGCCCTACAAGATAGAGGAAATATATGGGCCAAACTCTTTTTATTTATCCACAACATAAGGGAGGAGGATTCCATTACTGGTAAATGGATTCCTCCTCAAACATTACTTCCAAGGTGGCACTTGACTCCTTCAGAGCCTAGGCCCCAGGTAAGTAGGTAGGCCATTTTGCTTTCCTTGCATTTGCATTTTGATTGCTCATGGTAGATTAGCTTCATTGCGTATTTCATTTTTTTCTACTTGTATATTGATTTCATCATATTATACACTTAGTTTAGAAAAATTTTGAAAAAATGAAAAAAATTATTTTTCTAGATAGGTTGTCATTTTTGGCTTTTGATATATATGGAAGAAGGGTGATAGAACCGCCCTAGATTTTATAGTTTTATGTTTCCGTGTAGGCATAGGTCCACCAGGAGATGTTGTGGTTATCATACACTCTACTATGAATACATGTCCCCAAGTAGGAGCCAGATGTTATCCCCAACTCCTAGGGATAACTAAGGATATTATGTCTCGAGGCCCTCAAGTTGGAGACATGGAGTGCTGAGAGATAGCTTGACCAGTAGTGTCCACTTGCACAAATAGAGACCCTCTTCACCACCACATATCTCAGGTTCATCATGAGGGTATCCACCACACCACCTGGCTTCCAAAAGACATTGGGTCTTGCTCCAAGAGGTACAATCCAGGTATCATGGTGAGTGTCATATCAATATTTGAGTCATTTGAGTTTGTTGCATCTATTACTGTTTTGGAATATGTAACATTTTCTTGGACATTATGTTATTTTCCCTGTTTCACTTTGGTGGTTGATATTTCTCCCTAGTAAGTGGTTCACCCTTAGGGATAGGTCTGCTACTAGGAGGTCCTCTCGACAATTCATCATGCCATCCATCATGCCATTCCTGACCATACTTGTCACTTTCCACACTTCATCCCCTCATCTCCTTACCTTTTTGGTTTTCAAGTGTACTGACCCAAGAAGGGGTTGTCCCTCATTTCATGGGAAGAAGGGATTGAAGGCCCAAAGGCTTGTAGTTGGAAAAAGATAATCCTAAACCTTCTATATCCTCTCCCGAGGATCTCTAGGACAATGAAATGTCTCTCGTAAGAAACTGATGGGACCTGTGAAAAATAACTAATACGAATGCCAACTAAGGTGGAGCATGTGTGGGCACTTTTTTTCATGCTTAGGTAGAAGCACCATGCATGTTTTCAACTTGGGGAAGCATGATGTGACCAGGGTAGAGTCAAGGTGGGAATTGTTTTTCATGCTCAGGTAGAAGCCCCACCTTGGCTCCAAATTGGAAACATCTTAAAAGAACAAAAGGCGATAAATGGGCTTGGAAAAAGGTTGCATTGAAAACAAAGGTTCATCACACCCTTTACAAAGGCACCCATAAATGAGATACTACAATCCCCTGTATGTCATGAACCCCATGCCCAAGAGTATTTCCCCCATCCATGTCACTTCATCCACGTGACTTAGAGAAATTTCCTCTTGGGAAACACTCCTAAACTTGAGGTATGATTCACCCAATCGGTCGCTTTGTCAACCCCCCCATACCTAAACTGGACAAATTGCATAGGGTCTTTGAGAACTTGTTTATTTTGATGAGGTAGTTTGGATGTACATGCTTAGATGGATTTTTTATTGATTTAATTTACTCATCATGATGCATTTGACTTGATATCCTTGGAGGGCGTATTCATTGCCTTTGCAAGACCTAGTTGGTGGACAGATTTGGAAGAACAAGACTAGCTTGGGCTTCCTTGGGGCTTGAAGCCCACAGGTTAGATACCAAGGCCCACATACCAGATGATGATGACATGCCTTTGGAGGCCTAAGAGACACCTTGGAGGATCTCACCTAGCCCCTACAAGACAAACGAATTTCCTTTGGAGGCCAAAACGTCACCTTTAAGGGCTTGACGTCACCCTAAGGCTAGGGTCTTGGTGGTGAAGGGACACTTGGCACATTTTGATGGAAAAGACTTGGATTGAAGGAAGAACCCTAGTGCATGAGAAGGAGGCCCTAATATATTTGGTATAAATACTTATGCCTAGATTCTAGATGAGCATAGAACCACGTTAGGGCCCAACGATTTCCTTTTTCTCCTTCAAGGACTTACTAAAAGTGTCAATATGTCACCCTCTAGAGGGATGACGTCACTTTAGGGTTTTTATTGTGCATTTTTTAAAATTTAAATTTGAATTTAGCTTGTAAAGGGGAAAAGTAAGGGTTGTTGTCCCCTTAGTTTGTGGTTTACCCTAAGTTTTGTGGAAAAACTCTTGTTAGAGGTTTTTCTATAAATAGAGATCATTTCTATCTCATTTTATCATAGCTCTCCCATTGTGAGAAGACTACATTGGCTGAAATTTGTGCCCTCCTTGGGAATTTTTCTCTATCTCTCTTGGTTACATTTTCTTGTGATGGTTATCTTATGCTATTGGATGGATGGATGGTGCGCTAGCTCTCTTGAAGGCTTGATCTTGCTTTATGGTACATTTTCCTTGGTGAATTAGTGTTTCATCTTGTTAATGCTTCAACTAGGTAAGGATTTCATGTTCATTGCTCTCTTTTCTTGGTTGTAAGGTTAATGTGATGATCTCTTTGAGAGTATAAGGGCATACAACCCCCTCCAAGTCCATTATAATTGTTTGGAATAATCTATTGTGCAAAGGATACTAGGAGGAGTAAAAGGGATTACACTCTCCTAGGTTTTCCTTGTTGGTTAGGGTTTGCCTTGGGGAGTAAAAGGGCTTACAACCCCAAGGAAGTAACTCATCCAACTTGATTAATCAAGAGACTCCATTTTCTCATTAGAAAGGCACTAATCTTCATGCATTGGAGAAATAAATTATTGCATTGGTAATCGTGAAAAGTTGAGATATTGAAATTGTCTTGAATGGAACTTAACCTATATGCTATACATGTCTCTAAGCCACTAAGGCATCTCATTTGGCCAAGAAAGTCTTAATGTTTTTGCAATTTTAATCTGCAGCCATTAAGGCTGCAGAAAAATCATCATAACTTTTGATTTTACTCTCTTATCAACCATCAGAACTTGCTAAGAATTTGCCAGCATAATCTACTAGTCCTAGTGCATCTTTTGGGTGGATGTTTTGCAAGTTTTGGTGGCTAATTGTTTTGTTATAACAACTTTTTTTCTACAGCCATAAGGATGCAAATATATCTATGCAATATGTATCTATAACACCCTTACATTGATGCTAAAGTTTATAATTTTATATTTGAGTTGTACTTGTGTTTACTAGCATTCTCTTGCATCATTTGTTAGACTTTTAGCATCTTGTTTAGCAGCTCTAATAATAATTTCTTCGCTGATATATATCTTCGTTGAATGCTGCAAATAGAGACAACAATCTTAACTTTCTTGTCCCTTAACATATAGCTTGTATGCTTGGGTTTTTTGGGTCTCGGGAAAGTACCATCATCATTTGCATGTACTTAAACTTCTTGGCAACCATTGACCACTACTGAGACTCATTTACAATCTAATTTGCATTTAGAAACTTGACCTATAGGGGAATCCACTCATAAGTATCACTTTCCATCTCTTTTCCCCCTAGGGTCACTCGGGATTCCCCCCTTGAGGTGATCACTTCACCTCTAAAGTGACGAGAGTACCTATATGAGGTGATAGTGGGTAGGTATTCTCCTAGTTGTCAACATCGTGTGGTTTGGGTCAGGCTCTGCCCAACCTACATTTTGTGTGTCAATGGGTAGCTCTGAAGATTGTGTGGACTCAGAGGGAGTCAAGAGACACAAAGGGAGTCTTCCTTCAAAGGGATTCAGAAGGATCAAAGGGATTCTGACTTCATATGGAGTCAAGAGGCTCAGAGGGAGAGGTAGTTTCTTAGTGGGAGCCAACCTTCAAGTCCAGATGGAAGAGAGGCATCCTCCAAGACTGGCAGGAAGGTGTCATGGGTTGAGATGGCCAGAAAGGAGGTTCAGGGGAAGGAGGCTTCTAGGAGTAGGATGTCTTCTAGGATGGGATCATGTCATACAGCAGGATTTTCTTCAATGACCGAGGATGTAGCCAGTCAGGAGGATTGGAGAGCAGGATTTTCTTTGGGGACAGAGGGAGAAGCCAATCAGATGGATTGGAGAGCAGTTGTGGTAGAGGATCTAGTACGGGAGATAGATCTACTTCCAGGTGATCATGGAGGATAGAATTTCTCCCTCGCTAAGAAGGAGTGTTGATGTTTTTGTAGCATCGAGAGGCATTCCCACTTGTGGAGTGTGGTGAGAATACCTTCCTCGCTAAGAGGGAGTGTTGATTTTTGTAGCTTCGGACAGGTATTCTCACATGACCCTAGGTGTTGGGAATGTGGGAATCATCTTGGGCACCACATCACACTTTCGATTTAGTGAAAAGCCCCTTGGATTTGAGTAGGAGCTTCATGGGTTTGATGATGGGCTTTGTGGGCTTGTGTTGGGGCTTCACACCCACAAGGAAAACCTAATTTGATGTTGACTTGTGGAGGGGATTCTATGGTGACCTCTAAGGATTGTATATAAATGAAAGAATTCATTGTGACATTTCATATCATGTAGAGTGTGGAGACATGATGGAGCTAGCATAAGTGAGTCTACACTTGTGCTAGGAGGATTGGTGATCTCAACAAAGGGAAAGTCTGCAAGGTGGCGAATCTGGCCCAAGAGAGAGAAGAAAAGAAGTCTGCACATGTGGATAAATTTTTTCATACCACACGCAGTTTGCAGGAGGACGAAGCACGTATATACACGGGTTGCAAAAGGACAAATCGTGTATAGGGTATACACAATTTGTAGTGGAGAAAATAGCGTATGTCTGTGGGTTTCCAGTTGGTGAATCACGTGTCTTTTTTTCTAGGTAGGTACAGATCCGTAGAGGCTGACAGGTGACTTTAGTAGGGCGTACAGGTGGTCTACAGTAGATTTTTGTGCAGAGGATATTCCCGGGGATATTTCTAAGGTTTGGATTTCTGATTTGTATGGATATTGGAGAACAATGTTGTTCTCAGCTTTGGTGACTTTCGAGGACAATGTTGTTCTCATATTTTGGTGATATTGTATTGGCTGGGAGGGATGGTTTTTCCCTCAGGATTTCCGATGTTAACAAGATTACAGAAGTGAAATTGTGTCTCATGTGTATTTATTATTCATCTCTGATCTTTCTATTTCCGCTGCATATGTTTTTAGTCAACAATTTCACTGTAAAGTTGTTCAGTGATAACAATTAGGGTTTTGTTGTTAGATCACTAGGAAGCAATTTTCAAATCTGAAATTAGTCACATAGAGTTGCATGTGAAAATTGACAACCTCCACCAATAATCCAACCTTTTAAAGGCGAGAATGATCCCTCCAACTGAGACAACCACATCATCATCAAGGAGAATCATTATTCTCATCATCCAGGAAGACCATCTCATGAAGGACTATTCTCATGCAAAAATAAGTGTGTGTATCTATAGTCTCTCAACATCTCGGCAAGTAACCCCTAAAATATGCATTTACTACTCATATCAACATGAGGGGTAACAGGGTTTATGATTCCACAAAAGGTGAAATACAAGGGGGCTTAAGTAGACTAAGGAAAAGGACCTTAGTAAGGGATTTAACCCAAATCCTTTGTAAGACTTAATTGTGTCCCTTGATTATTAGCTAATTGTTGTTTAATTAAGCCTTGAAGGATTAACACATGAAGGAGGTACATGGTCCTTCGTAAAGTTATGTGACCCCTTCATGCCATGCAACTTAAGTTTTACCTTTTGCTATGCAAGCGAACTTTTTGATTCGACGAAGAAAATGGGAAAAGAGTTTGAAAGGTTGGGTGTAGTTTGAATTACCAAAGAGCCCGAAATATCAAGAGTTTAGAACTACCATACAATATGTGCTTCGTTTGGGAAAATCTTGAGAATTATCCTTTAGCAAACTACCATGAGAATGCAATAAACAAATTATGGAAAAATACAACCACAAATTAAGTGATAATTGTAGATGCATGGAATGATAATGGCTATCATTGAGGAAATTCACTACAACTAATAATTCCCTGAAATCCCAGCATTGAGATTTTCTAGCTAACCTGCGTTAGAGCCATGGAGAGAAGTGGGATAGTTTGAAGGACTGTTGAATAGAGAAGGGGATCTCATTCCTTGGGTTGTGCATGTTGATGGGGAAGAAGGTCGTGGATAGGGAATTGTTGTAGGTGTAATCACTAATTGAGAACCTAGGAATTGGGCCTCTAAGAAGAGAATTAGAGCTAGCGATAGGAAGAGTGTGCCCTCGTTGATTCATAGCCTCAGTTAGAGGGCAATGGCCTCTGTTACACAGAGAAATGAGCAATAGAAAGCCTATGGTTGGGTGGAACATTCATCTTTTGCAACTAGTTAGTGGATAATTCCAGATATATAAGTGTGCATAAATGTACGTGTTTTGTGTTTAATTAACACTGAATTGTTATGGTTGAATTAATTTCCAGTTTGTTTAGTTATGAATGCTTGTGTGTTAGCTTGCATTTATTATTTATGGTCTCATGAATAATTGTGTGGTTACATTTATGTTCCATAAATTAGCTCGAATCCATAATAAAATGGTGCAAATTTGGGTTGTTAAAAGAAGTACTCCATATCCTCAAAGTGCATGGAAGGTATTGGGTATGTTACACCCAATAGTGAAGCAATCAAAATTAGTTCAAGACCATGCCCTGTAAGGAAAAAAATGTCACTTCAACAAAAACATTCGAAACCCAAAAGCAACCCCACGTTTAGCAATTGCATCCAATCTCTAGTGGATTTGGAGATTCCTAACAAAAAGGGTGAGGAGTTTCCCCCAGGTAAGGAAGAAGCTTCAAAGGAAGGGGTTGCAACTCGGCTCACAAATATTCTCATAGCAACATAAATCACCTAAGAAAAATTAGTAATGACCACAAAGAACACAGGGATGGAACAAAACTCACACCAAACTTTCTGACATCAACTAAAGAACCTCAACACCCACCAAGGGAGGGGGGGAAACAGATCTCGTAGGTAGGCCTTGAAGTAATAGTAGAAGAATATAATTAATGGAAAGGCAATGAAAATGGTTTAGACATCCATGCCTCCACTCTACCAGCAAGGAGACCACCCACTTGGACCATGCCTCTACTCACTTGGGGAAGGAAGTCCAATAGAGAGAAAAGGGAAAAAGAGGCCAAAAGAGACATAGCCCTAGGAATCTAGCAATCGTTATTTCAGTACAAAGCCCTTTTGGGAGAGGTGCCACTTGACCTTCACTCAAATAAGGAAGGTTTTATCATCAAGCAACTTAACCTATATATTTTAACAAGTTAACATGTATTGTCTCTGTTCTGTTTTTGTGTATGGGAAGTGTTGATGTGGTTTTTGAGCAAGCACCCCTCAAATACTCTCAAGGGGCTAAGCGAGAGGAAGGTAGGATTGTGGCCCAAGTATTTATAGGGATTTATGGATTCAATATTAAAGTGAAACCTTACAGAAAGGGCAGTGTTGAGTTTAAAATGAAAAAGGAAAGGTCTTGGGTCGGAAACATCAGGTACAATTCCCCTCTATATATCATTTTAGTTTTCAAATATCCGTTTTTTTAATGTTTTCTGAATGCTAATATGAAACAAGAAAAACAAATGACAAAAGGAAATAACATTAAAGTGAACTTAATATTTTCAAAGTTTATACTTTTGTGGCTTTTTGCATAAATCGTAGTCTAAACATTCTATGTTTTCGCTCTTCTCCGACGATATTTTTCAGGAATATTTGCCCGAAATCCTGTGAGAAATGGTTAGATCCGCATATTTGAGCGATTATTTTTGTATAATCCGAGTGCCATGTGGGTTTTTCAGCATGCTTAATCCATTTCTACATTCAAAAATGGATTTTAAACAACAGAAAAATGGTGATTTCGTGCATATTTATGTCACCGGATTCCGGCGAAAAAAGCCAAAACATAGAACAGTTAGAAAACACATTTGCATAATAAAAAAGAAAAAAAAAAAAGTTGAAACAAAATTGAAACAAGATCTTGCTAAACTGAAAACAAAGGAAGTTTAACTACTCTCCTTTACAACAAAACTAAAAGAGAAATTGTTGTTGTTGTATTCCAACCATAGAGCAGATATAATACAGAAGAGAGCGTTTTTGTTATATTTAATTTTTTGTATTTTACAAGTCATAGGAAAAAGAAACTTAAGAACAAGCAGTGAATATATAACCAGTGAAAACCCTTAATCTCTTCATTTTAAAAATAATTGTCATCAGATAATATATGACTCAAAGCATTCAATACCACATCTACTTCTCAAAGAGGTGATGCATTGATTCAACTCCCCTTGTCTCGACGTTTCTTAGACCATACAAAAACTAAAGTTTTGTTGGGCTCCCAACAACTCCCTATAATTTTTTATAAAAATTTAAGGGTCCCCATTCAAATCTTGGAAAAAACATCTTTTTCATTGTGTTTTGATTTTGTCTTGCTTGGTTTGAAGATGATGACTTGTTGATTCCCTTCCTGTGACGTTTGGTGTGTTGCATTTTTATCGATTCTTTAGATTATTTGTGTCATTTGAATCTTCTGGTTTTCTGGATATTCAATGTGGTGCGCATAATCACTTCTTCAAATTCATTCCATAGCTTGAGTTGCTTGAAATAGGGAATATTATAACCTTTCGTCGGTGTTGTCTTCAATGCATTAATATATTAATTGAACAGTTTGACGTTCTTTTTAAATAATTAACAAAAAAGTTTAATTTTTGAAAGTTTTAATGAGCAAAATTGCTTAAGGAATGGATATGATCATTATCCCAGCATTATAGAATTTAAAATGTGATATCCAGTAATTAATTAAGTTTTCTTTTTGTACATTAATATATATATGATTGTTATGAAAATATTTTTGTATAATTTTGATATTCATTTATTTAAATTTATTTTATTTTATTATTTTATTTTATTTAAATATTTAGGTACATAACCCTAAATAATTTAAATTAATGATCTATTGTGATTTGTTTGTTTCAGGAGTTGGAGTTGATTTTTTTAGATTTGGAGCTGGATTGTGATGTTAATCACTCATCCAAATATATGGAGATCATTTGAGAATTCTCGAAACCATTATCAACAGATAGGATGAATTTGAGCGAAATCAAAACTGACCAACAAATTTCAAATGCAATTTCTGGCCAAACCGAGAAGAATCTCGCAAAACGGTTGAAAACTCATTTGCAGAACAGGACGATTTACATCTCGCGCAAGCAATTTTCTTAGAAAGTGAACCGTTTGAGAGAAATCCTTATGTCATGAACACAGAATTTCTCAGTTTGGATTTCGCGTCAATCTCCAGGAGGCTAACTTCAAACTTAATTTCTGAGCAAACCAAGAAAAATTTCGCAAAACGGTTGAAAACCCATTTCCAGAACATACCCAATTTGGCTATTCTAGAGATTTTTCCCAAACAAATGCACTATTTGAGAGATATTGTGGGTTCTTTCCAAGGAAAATTTCTGGTGACGAAAATTGATTGGCAACGCCTAGACTGTTGCTTCATTGTATAAATATATGGGCAAATTCAGATGTAAAGGAGGGAGAGAGTCTCTGGAGAAGAGAAAATGATTATAATCTTTTAGCATTCTTTTTTTCTTTGAAGACTATTTTTTTTTTTTAAATAGGAATGGAGGCTCCACAAACAGTTGATGGATCAATATTTTTCATGAAACAATGATGCATAAATTTGGAAATTGGTCTCAAAAACTTTGTATGAATGTTTTCGTCATAAAAACCACATTCATTTTTATTTATCATTGTTTTATGAAAGCTTAATAAAATCTGAACTTTGTTTTCAGTTAACCTTTTATAATTATAATCTTTTGAAATTTATTTTTCAAGTCTAATATTTTCATTTATTTTGATCTATTTCACTGTGAATTGATTCAGCTTATGCATTATTAAAAATCTCTTGCATTTATAGTGATTATCATCTAATCCATGTGCAAAAACTTTAATGATCTTAACGAAAAATTACTTCAACATTTTTAATCATTCATCACACATAAACTGAATTAATTTTAGATTGTTTTGCTCCTGCACGATAGGATTTTGTTTTTTATTATTTTCACTTGTGACTAGGTTGTTGTATGTCTATGGTTACTGGATCACATTTAGGTTAGGTTTAGTTTTAACTTTTCTTCATGTTCAGGTTTAAAGCATTTTTAGGAATTTAGAAGACCTTAAACTAAGTCTCTTCGGATTTTGTTTTTATTATTTTCACTTGTGACTAGGTTGTTGTATGTCTATGGTTACTGGATCACATTTAGGTTAGGTTTAGTTTTAACTTTTCTTCATGTTCAGGTTTAAAGCATTTTTAGGAATTTAGAAGACCTTAAACTAAGTCTCTTCTCGGGGAGCAAAACATTTTTGTGGTTAAYGGAGCYCTTAAACCCGTGGAAAGTAGGATGCATAAATTTGGAAATTGGTCTCAAAAACTTTGTATGAATGTTTTSGTCATAAAAACCACACTCATTTTTATTTATCATTGTTTTATGAAAGCTTAATAAAATCTGAACTTTGTTTTCAGTTAACYTTTTATAATTATAATCTTTTGAAATTTATTTTTCAAGACTAATATTTTCATTTATTTTGATCTATTTAACTRTGAATTGATTCAGCTTATGCATTATTAAAAATCTCTTGCATTTATAGTGATTATCATCTAATCCATATGCAAAAACTTTAATGATCTTAACGAAAAATTACTCCAACATTTTTAATCATTCATCACACATAAACTGAATTAATTTTAGATTGTTTTGCTCCTGCACGATAGGATTTTGTTTTTTATTATTTTCACTTGTGACTAGGTTGTTGTATGTCTATGGTTACTGGATCACATTTAGGTTAGGTTTAGTTTTAACTTTTCTTCATGTTCAGGTTTAAAGCATTTTTAGGAATTTAGAAGACCTTAAACTAAGTCTCTTCTCGGGGAGCAAAACATTTTTGTGGTTAATGGAGCCCTTAAACCCGTGGAAAGTAGGATGCATAAATTTGGAAATTGGTCTCAAAAACTTTGTATGAATGTTTTCGTCATAAAAACCACACTCATTTTTATTTATCATTGTTTTATGAAAGCTTAATAAAATCTGAACTTTGTTTTCAGTTAACTTTTTATAATTATAATCTTTTGAAATTTATTTTTCAAGACTAATATTTTCATTTATTTTGATCTATTTAACTGTGAATTGATTCAGCTTATGCATTATTAAAAATCTCTTGCATTTATAGTGATTATCATCTAATCCATATGCAAAAACTTTAATGATCTTAACGAAAAATTACTCCAACATTTTTAATCATTCATCACACATAAACTGAATTAAT
>ML794751.1:28141-38203 GCA_009831015.1 Picea engelmannii | reverse complement strand
TTAATTGTTTCAGGATGTTTGAGAGTGGTTCCAACCTCATTGGACTTCATATGGAGAAAGTAGAATTTTAGGTCCCATTCAAAATTCAGCAGACTTAATAGTTTTCAGGATTTCAAGATTGGCAGGATTGCAATGTTTCCACTGGATTCTATCATGTAAGAGGGTATGAAATTGGCATTTAATCAAGGGCACCATACCCTTTATGTACCTCGATGTTGGTGGAATTGATTGTTGAACTCTTCTGTCATAACCCCAATAAAAATGTACCCTTCACTCAAGTATAAACTCTTCTGTTGAACTCTTTTCTTTGTCATCGTGTCAAGTGACTTAGTGGTGTATCTGCACACCAACCTCTGTCTTATTTGTAGGCATTGGACAGAGAGAAGAGTGGTTAAAGGGAAAGACAAAGATGTGGGATGTGTTTCCTGATGATATGGGTTTGAACAACAATGTTGAGTTGGCAATGTCATCATTTATGTTAGTAACTTAGTAACTTAGTAATTACTAAGTTAGTACTAGTTGTATGATTGAATTTGTATCATCATCATGTAACTGTTTACAATTTAATTATTTCATTTTTGCATGTGTAATTCATAATTTAAATTTTGATATATAAATTATATATATATTAAAATATATTTTAATATATATCTAACGTGCCTCCGTGTCCTATTTCCGGGGGTCGTCGTGCCCGTGTCGGATACTCGTATTTCCGTGTCCTCCGTGTCCCGTGTCAGGGACTTAGCTTTTAATCTAAAATTCTAATCCGATGGCTAACAATTGAAGATGTTGGCATATTCTTAATCGTCCTCTCAAATCAATGAATGAAATTTAATATTGATAACTTCCTTGCATTTATAAATGCTTACGTTTACTTGTTTACTTTTTCACATTTACTTAATATGAGTAATAATTTACTGCCCTAAGGAGTGATTGCCAAGTTTACCTAATTAACCAGGATTAAAGTGTCATATTGTTGCACATACATGTTTTATTTTGGGGATATATTTATGAATCTGAAGCGGCAGACTCTTGAATTCCACATTTGTTGCATGTACGCGTTTTATTTTGGGGATATATTTATAAATCTGAAGCAGCCTACTCTTGAATCTGAAGCGGCCGACTCTTAGATTCATCAGCCACTCTTGAATCTGAAGCAGCCGACTCTTGAATCTGAAGCGGCCTATTGGCGTTCATCAGCCACAACTTAAGTGGCTGTGCTAGTTATCATCTGCCAACAGCCACAAGAGGTCAACCAGGTCATTGAAAGCAGAGCGCTGTTATAGATCCCTGTTAGATTCATAATGAAAGAAAAGAGCAGAAATATAATGGAAATAATAGAAGCAATCAAGATACCATGATAAACGGAGATAACTAAACAATGGCATAAAAGGCATACTCTATTCATCAATGCTTCTGTAAATAATCATGTACATAGATGTACATATATAATACAAAAGACCATAACTGTCATGTAACTGTATAACAGTTAGGTTAACTTAAATAACCAACTAACTTATGATTAGTGTTTTAACAATCCCACCCAGGTTCAATTCCTCAAAAAAAAAGCCGTTGCAGGAGCCGTTGTTAAGTGGTTGAGCCGCCATGGTTGTTAAGTCAGACCCAGTGGTCACATGCATCCCACCGCTTGATAGGTGGTGGATACTTCCATAATTGTCTACCAACATGAGTCAACAGTGCTAACCCAAATCAAAGTCTATGAAACCATAAGTTTTTTTTGGATGGGTGAAGGTCTGTAACATCTCATCCCATTTAACAAGTGTGCTAAGTTGTACAGTTATGAATCTGCCATACATAACAAAGGCAGAGACCAGTGGAAAATTTACTGCATATGGCTTCCATTATATGCACTCTCATGACTTAAATAACTAGTCGAACAAGATCGATCTGATTGTGTATCCAAGACCAGACTTCCAATTTCAATTTAACAATTGAACTTTGATTATCATTTTGGCAGCTGGAGAAAGGTATCCCAAACTTTCAACATTCAAAATAAAATGTAAAAGCAATCTATGGGAATTGCAAAGTTGCAAAGTTTTCATGAGTACAGTTTAAAAGAAGCGTTTAGCTGTAAAAACAAAATATCCAGTTAGTTTGGTTTCTCAGGGTGCACACAGCAAAACACAAAATCAGACATGCAAGGAATCATCTCCAAGTGCCTACATTGGAAGAATATGATACACATCAAGCTGTTTGGACTCAAAAACTCCAATTCTATAACTGCTATGTCAAAGCATGTCACATTTCTGATCGACTTAGTAATGGCAATTGCTGCCAATACCAAATGCCAAAAAGCAAAACATCTCATACAAGAAGAACTAATTACATCAAACTGAAGTCGCATGTCATGTCATGTGAAATGTATTACTCCTCTGAAATGCTGTATAGACATTTTCAGCGCTCCCTGATAGAAGTTGCAACCCATATACTTTTCAAGATGTCTAAAAGGCCATTTCAGAGGTTCTGCAGTTAACTCCAAAATGACCATATAATACACAATAGACAGTTAAACAGCTCTAAAGGCTTGCACAAACTAATGTGTCTATCAGCCCACCGATCTTCATTTTTTTTTTTTACATTACACTCTAAATGACAGTATACTTACCACCTGTCATACCATCCAGAATGTGGGGATACCGAATTTTCAACATAAAAGAGACCTCCATAATTAACTGCGTTGGTAGTTGAGAATGCTCAACTGCATGTGCAATCATATTTCAGAGTAAGGCCAGGACTACATTTACAGTACTCATTTAAACCTCTTAAATCTTCTGTATGGTTGAGAATCAGTATCATGTCATTTGTGTGAGGATGGCATGAGAAAGCAACCATTTTCAGTTAATTTCCACCATGGATTTTCATTTATATGCTGGATGTGTTTGATGCCAAATGATGAAACAAAGACCACATTTACCTCCCTGGAGGGTTTCATTTCCCTACTGCATTTCCATTTAAAGTAGTCATTTCCTTGGCAATCAAATTGATTCCACGTACCCAAAGCTCTACATTTGCAGCACTTCCAGCCTCAAAGTGAACCTCTCTTCCCTTGACAGTGACAATTCTAAATATCGCTGGTTTATCTGCATCACCTTTGCAACGATTCTTGCGGAAAGTAACACTTGGTCCCACCCCTGCTTCTCTGCAAATAACATTTCTTCTGCTCGATTTGCCCCATGTTAGCAATCCCGACTTAAGCACTCGAACCATCTTCATATGAGGAGCACCTTTACCCTGCCTAGTGTGCTTGCAGAGTTGTTCACCGGCAAAAACCAACTTCCGTGAAAGATGATCCAATATGACACCCTCGGCAACTCTTGACAGGTTATTTCTCCTAGCAAGTGCCAAAGCTGTCTCACCTCTGTGATTTACTAGACAACAGTCAGATCCTCCAAGAAGTAGGGTTTTGCAAGCATCTGCATGGCCTTCTCTTGCAGCAAGCATCAAAGGAGTGTATCCATCCTCATCAAGGGCATTGACTGCACAATCTCTTTTCAGAAGTTGCCCTAGTGCCTCTACATTGCCTCTCCGAGCTGCATAATGGAGCGCTTTAAACTCCTCTTCCTTCAATACATTTGCTAGAACAGCATCCAGCAGAACCCTCTCGATAACATCTTTGCTTCCATGGGCTTCTGAGAGGACTATAGCTGTTTCACCCTTTTTATTTGTCAAGCTCAAATCAGCTCCAGCAAAAACTAGAACTTTGAAAACCTCAATATGGCCCTCTATTGCAGCAATCATGGCAGCAGAATATCCATACCTATCCTGCTCATTCAGATATATGTCAGACTGCTGTAAAAGTTTCTGAAGAACTACCGTATCACCAAATCTGGCCACAAAATGAAGAGGAGAGAAGACTTGGAGATCACTTGAATTTATTTTCTGTCCTGCCTTTAGGGTATCCCAAAGAATTTGATGGACAGAAGAAACAAAACCACTTTCTTCTGCTATGCTTACTGCATTCTGTCCTACCATATTTACTAGCCCAAGATCGGCCCCTGCAACCAGTAGCTCCATGAAACATTCTTGATGATTAGCCTTTGCACATAGCATCAATGCAGTTTCACCAGTTTCTGTCCTTGCATTCAGATCACATTTCTGTTCTATGAACTGTTTTAAAATTATATGACAGCCCATTCTGGCAGCTATGTGAAGAGGGCGGAATTCATGTCCGTTCTTTGTCCTTACACAAAACTCAACATTCGCACCAGCATCTAGAAGTGCACCAACTGCCCCTGAGTTGCGGCAAAGAACTGCATGACAAATAAGAGTTCTCCCTCGGTGCTCACTATCAGGGCATGTGTATTCAAGCAACATCTTTAGGATTTCTCCCTTTGCTTCATAGTATTCAACAGCACACCATGCTTCATTATACGGCTCTGCTAGACATGCCCCAACACGCAACTCTTCACCAGAGTCCGTATCCCATGACCAAGCTCCAATGCTAACTTTACAATCTGTCTTAGCACCTGCCTGCTTTTTGCATTGAAAAATCTATTAGGAAGATGAAAGCAAGAGATATGCAGACCCATATCATTGGTTATAGTTCAGATTTGCATGAGGCATCCGATTACTTTGAATCAGTATCAGTTAACAACACAGCATTTTTTATTTCAGGAGAAAAAAGCATGTAAATCCTAAGATCTTGGAAATTTATAATGTCTCAGGTTCTAATATGAATATATTGATGGGGACATTGCTATTAAAATTCAACCCTGTAGCGACAAAGTAATCACCTCCAGCAAATACTTGACTACAGGAGCTTGCCGGCTCACGATAGCAGCAATCAGGGGTGTGCAGTCCACGTTTGCATGTAAAGCTGGCTTGGCAGAACGTAGCAGGGCCCTATCCAATGAATTTACATCCACTCCATTCTGCATACAGTCAACAGCAATAAAATGGGATGTCAAATATCTAAAAGCCAATAACGAAATAAAAAGTGATCTGATCACTGTCATGTTGCTTTGCTAGCCCTGCATTTGTCTCAAATTTAGATCTTTTTCCATTACATGAAAGTGATTTGCTTGATTAACTTTCACATAAAACTTAAACCACACTGCAAAATTACATAGAAACAATGAAGGGCCCCCTCTCTAGATTATGTTTGCTTCGTGAAGATGTAGGCACTTATAGAAGAGCAGAAAATTCTTGAAAATTGAGCATGCCTTGATTAAAATAGAAACAATATCCACAAAACCTCGGCAGCTGGCATACACCAATGCATGTGCAGCCGCATCATGCCTGATCATTTCTGAGCTGATTAATAATTCAGCAGCCTTGGCCTGGCCATAGCGACATGCTTCCAGCAGAGCATCCTCACAGGCTGGTTGAGATGCTCCTGCTTTCAGAAGGAGGCCTAATAAGTGATGATGGCCTTCTCGGGCAGCAGCAGTTGTTGCATAACCTCGAAACAGCTTCTGGTTGACATCTGCACCAGCTGACTGCAAGAAAAGTCAAGTGTTGAGGTCCATTTTTTTCTACTTCAAACATTTCCACAATAAGCAATGCTCCTTTCAAATCCGGTGATAATGTAACAGACTAAGGCGTTCAAACATGTAAAGAGAAATTCAATTTTCAAAGATGGAAAGTGGAGCACAAGACAAAGAGGTTCATCAGGAAGAAACGATTTGTCAGCCCGATAACCTAAATAGGCTGGAAGATTACTTGCTTTTCGAAAGATGATTTGGAGATCAAGTGCTCAACAAAGAAATTTAGAAATGGACTAATATAAAAATTAAATGATATTATGATCCATGCTTGAATGCTGCTTGGAAAATAGAAATTACATTATTTTTTATGTTCAGGGTTCCATAGTCAATTACAGCAATAGACAAATCATGAAAGTTAAATAGTTACCAAACAATTTTAGAAATGTTGATTTCCGAAGCAGATAACCAATAAGGTATTCAACTCCTGATCTTAAATAGGAAAGCATTAAATAGATTTCGCACACTGGAAATCGGCAGAATTGTCATAAGGAGCCAACTTGTGACCACGGTTAATATGTATCTTTTGACCGGTAGATTTTGTCAAAAAAAAGCCAACTTGTCATTTTGGAACTAGGTGGGTGTATTTTGTATAAGTTGAGTACAAAGCCGTATGAACAGAGTTAGAAGTATGCAGCAAGGTTAGCTGGGAACATGTCCAGATATTTCAACCATAATCACAGTGCTCCAACCATGTGAGCTAGCTTGAGTGGTTGAGTGGGTTGATTCCCTAGGCTGGTTGTCTCTATGGCATGTCTCACTTGATATCCCTGC
Organism: Picea engelmannii; assembly: GCA_009831015.1. NCBI lineage: Eukaryota > Viridiplantae > Streptophyta > Pinopsida > Pinales > Pinaceae > Picea > Picea engelmannii. Next base: position 31,925 of record ML794751.1, on the reverse strand, counting down.
CAAGTCAAGTGCCGTAATCAGCATCCACAAGTTTGCGTGAATGCAGGGAAGTTTCCCTGCGAGGTGTTCCTTGAAAACATAATCACAGTGCCTTACAATTGGATATTGGGTCTTTGTTTCAAAATCACAGTGTCTTACAATTGGATAATGGGTGTTTGCAAAAGATCATTTGGGTATCTTCAGAGTTTCAATCACAGTGAAAATAAAGGAAAGGATGCCCAAAATCATCTACTGTAGAGTCAGCATCATATTTGTGAGAGAATTTATTCACATGATAAACGAGGAAATTCTAACATATTTGTAACGACGGGAGGAAACTCAGGACCAGTGATATGATCATGTTCAGACAAAATGTCATTCAACCTAGAATACTGGATCATTATCTATCATCAGGACTTCCACATCCTTTTACACTAGTTATGTATCAGCAGATTGATGGAACTTCAAACAGAACTGAAGATCCGAACCATATACAAATTAGATAGGATTTTAGCTTACCAGAAGTCTCCGTGTAATGTCAATATGGCCTGCATGAGCAGCTGCAAACAGAGCCGTGACATCAGTTTTAAACTCTTCATATTCAATTTTTACTTCATCCGGCGCCTCTTCGTGCTGAAAAGTATCTGTGCACTTCACTCGCAAGTTGACAGTCCCATTGTAATTCACATCCACAATAGCTTTACCCAAACAATCAGCAACACTCTCCACATTCCCTGTAAGAGCTGCTTCTATAAGACCCTGAGAGATAACAGCGCATTCGTTCTCAGATGGAACTACCTGCCTCACCATAACCATCTTGCGGAAAAAGGACCCTACAGCCCAAAGGAGAAAAGACCCTGTGATTTGCAGCCAAAAGGAGGTAAAGACCCACATCACCTGTGCACTGGTGAGGCCGCTGTGGCATGTGCCAACATGTCAAAAACAGGGATGAGACTGGGTGCAAGTCTTGGGTGATTTTGGCAGAACAGATATCCCTCAGACTTGGCACCTAAGCCAAAGAAAGTCAGTGTCATGCAGAAGAGCCCTAATCTCAGGGCATGTTTCTGGAAGCAACTTCCAGAAACAATGATAACAAAACTTTCCTTACAGGAAAACTTCAATCACATGCAATAACCCCAACTAAAAGATTTTTTTCAACTTTCAAGCCATTCCACATCCAGCGTTCAGCACAATCCATTTAATTCATTTTGAGCATCAAAATGTAACTCTGTACTTATTAGGCACCCATATTCTCACCGTAGCGTGAGAGCTCTGCACGAGCGAACTTTTCAACTTCGGTCTCTTGACAGTAGATGCGGATCACAAGGTCACAATATGTCGAAAGCACTAGAAAATTGGATCTCATAAACAAACACTACATTTCCACAACATACACCATTCCGATGCAGAAAACGTAATCCCTGTCTGGAACCGCAAGTATTTGTAATTGTGATAATAACTAGCCCATGAAGTGCTGCTAACAAGCCACGTTTTCGTTTGAGATTTCAACCAAAGGACTACAGAACCATACTTCTGCACAGACAATGCAAAAATGAAGTATAAAGACATGATCCTCCAACAGAAAGACATCATTAACATGTGGCAATAAACCTGTGGCTTACAGACAAACCCAGAGCTTGCCGTGCCAGTAGATGACAAAGGGAAAATCTCAAGTACAAGATTGAACCAGCACCCATCAGGATCTGGTGATGGAGAACCATGGGTCCCAGCAAAAGAGCTCAAGAAACTGCATCCATCATACAATGCATACACTCAACAGGCATTCAAACACGAAATACTGACCTTCAAAGCTTTCACCCCCTGCTCGGCCAAATGCAACTGCATTCACATAGTGTTGAACTTTCTTGTTGGTATTTTGTGTGAGGAACAAGTAGCCATTTGAAGCTGATAGCATTACCAATGGCCCTGTCCGCCAGCTCTGTTACAGCAATGAAATGCACAGTGGCCTAAGATTTGTCCAAGTATAAATTTATTATTGCAGTAAAAAAATAACAGTGTTGCTGTTTGGAGTACAGAAGAGCCAGAGAGATGGAGAATAATGTACCTTCTGGTTCTTGTCTCACTCGGCTCCTTCCAAGCTGAAAAAGAGCACTTCATTCAACAGTGTAATGCGTTCGTTGGATACCCACTGATGATGGTGATGGCATACAGATGCGTATTTATGCCACATGCAGTTTAGGGATCTACCATACTATTGCTATGTGTACATTGAATCTTCTGCTGCTTCTGCTCCCCGTCGTCTCGTTTGTTTGCATCTTCCTCTTCTTCTGTTTTTCATTGTGTCTTTCTCTGGATTTGTGCTTTTGTCTTTCCCACATGCTACCTTAGGGTCTTCTTGCCAACTTTAACCATGATGAAACAAAACATGCTTGATGAATGTAACATACCAATTTGCCTTGTTGCTAAGTTTGGCTTGAGTTTTGGTGGAGCGGGCCTTACGCTTGAAAAACAATGAGGCTTGAGTTTTAGTGGAGCAGGCCTTGAATTTATGGAATAACAAGAGGGGACAAGAAGAAGACCGGTATAGATTCCTCTTTTAACCTCTGTATAACCTCTATAGATTCATCTTAGAATTTATTTAATATATGGAAAAAATAAAATACAGGGTAAAATGAATTTTAATTATTTTTTATTTTATTATTAATATAGAAAAAATATAAAATATTATATAAAAATGAAGTAGTAAAATGAATTATCATTAGTTTTATTTTTTTAATTGATTTTATATTTTATAGAAATATTATTTTTTTATTTGAATTTATATATTACTCAAAATAAGTAAGAAAAATTTACAGTATTTAGGATTATCCATGTAAACTTTCTTAATAATATAGTCACTTAAAATAATTCATTTGTGGTTTATAAGGATGTAAGCTTAGGAGTATCTGTAATCTTTCTTAATAATATAGTCGCTTAAAATAATTCATTGGTGGTTTATAAGGATGTAGGCTTATATTTGAGAAAAACAAGTTCTTAGGTAATCAAAAGCAAATTTAGATTATACTCCATGATCAAAAGGTAGTTGAGTGAGTGGATAGTGGATCCACTAGATATTCAATATCTTATTTGATCATTGTTCATGCTACCAAAAAGGGGTTATGTGATATCCAAAGGCACCTAACCTTTTCAAACACATAAAGAATGTTTACATTACATTTTTTTTCATATATACTGGTTAAAAGCTCAACATGTCACTTATGAGAATTAACAAATTACGAATCACATATTATCATATAAATTATTTTTTATTTTAATTTATCAATATTACATATGAAATGTAATATATCTATCTATTCCATTTAAACTATAAAATAGTGAGAATTTGTTGTTGCAATAGTCGTTGTCACACATAAATTGTACATTATACCGTTACAATAATCGTTGTCACACATAAATTGTACATTGTACCTTGTTTCAGTGAATGTAATAACTACATTAACTTGAATACCCCTTGTGACTCATTAAAAGCTCTTAAGAAGAATATGGGAGATCTTCCAAATCATTTTTTTATAAACAAAAGTTTAATTTTCGTGATAGTTTTGGTTTAAGTCTTTTACATACTTATAAATTTCTCATCTATTGCTATTTGGAAGGCTATCACCCAATCTAAGACATGTCACTAGTAGCTTGTAAAGACCATGTGTTCTCTATTATCACTCAAGGTATGTGCAATAACTAATAACTACTATTACAACCTTCAGAGTGTCTAATCACCAAATGAAACATAAAAACCCACTTAACTATAAGTGAAACACAATCCTCTAAATCACTTTATTTGAGCTTC
>ML794750.1:545034-564067 GCA_009831015.1 Picea engelmannii | reverse complement strand
TATATATATATATATATATATATATATATTTATATTAATATTAATATTAATATTAGGTTATACTGTTTTAAAACAAGAAATCATAAAGAAATTTTGTTAATGTATCATCTTATTTTCCTACTTAGTAGTGGAAATAGTTCCTACTTAGTAGATGAAAGAGTTACCATGTACAATTAACACGAAGTGCATCTATTAAATGTATTTTTATCTATTATGTATAGATAGGGCTCATAGGTTATTGAGACATTGAATTTGAGTAAAAGGAAATATTGTACTTTTTTTTACCAAGAGGTTGATCTACTAAGTAAAATCCAAATTCCTTGGTATCAATTATGTATTATGCTAGGGAATTTGATCATATGTTTGGTTGTTGAAGTTTCAACTTCAAACAATTTGTTTGGTTTCTGCCACCTATTGTAGCTACCGAGGTGAATGTTTATGACTATGCTAAAACCTTTATGTTCACCTTGTGACATTTCATATGTTACTATTGGCTATCGAATTGTAATTGGGAAAGAGAAACTAAAGTAAGATTGTACATTTTTAGCACATGAATTGCAATGTGCTTGAAACATGGACTTTATAATACCCTATATTTGACCCTTGGCACGTATTAGATCATAATATGTAAATGTTTCAAATATGTTAGGATGGATTCCTATTGTTGAGCTCAAGGTTGAGTCCCACTAGTGGGTGGCTAGGCAAGGCATGTATTATGTAAATATACATATATATGGACCATGTGTTTTCCTCACCATGATAAAATCAAGCTATGTAAATATTAATGGTGGAATATAATATATAGTGGTCCAAGATGGTTGTGTGGAGCACTCTAAGAGGGGATTTGATTCCATTAGAGGGAAGAAAGAAAGGATTCCTATGGGAAAGTAAATCCTCGATTTCCAAGTGTCAACCTTAGAACTTATCTCTTTTTCCACCATGTTCCTTAAATGAATCCATCCACCTTATTTGAATTATTAAAACCAATCATAAAATGCATGCCAGAGATTGGTGGCAAAGTCCTCTTAGAATTATAAGAGTCCTATATTCATGTAGCTAGAATTAATATAGACCATCATTTCACCAATCCTCTTATTTCATTGCCTCTAGCATTATTTCTAGCATTCTCACACTCATTTTTTGTGTTATTCATGTTGTGTTTTCCCTTGATAACCAAGGGTAATATGGAAATTAACTGTAATCAACACCATTAAAGGAAAAACTCAAGTATTTTTTTTTATGAAAGGTTGATGGTTGTAGTTGAGTATAAATGCTAGGAAAGTTAGGAAATGACCACTATGAATTTGCTTCTCTTTGGATGCTTCAGGGCCAAGTATTTCTTTGGAAAGTAGTTCTATGAAAGCATAAAACATATTGGAATATTTCTACACACACTCAAAATAACTATACAAGGGAAGGGTACTATATGGGACTATTGAAGAGATAAATCATTGTCCTTCCTTGTGTTTCGCGGGGTAGTGTAAGAAATATCACTAGTTGTTGATGGTTGGATGAGATACATTTAATAGAATGTGGTGAGTAGATTGGCTAAACATGAGACAACATGGGTTGTCCTGTGAGAGAGAGAATCTTGTAACTTGTTTCATTTTCCCCAACGGTCTCACCCAACTTGGGGGTGCTATATGTAGTAAAAACCTATGGTTCAGTGGAAATTTTCTCTTGCACAATAATTTTCTTAGAATTTATTTAGTTAAAATATAAGTGCCTTAGCATTGTCCAGAAAAATGAAAAAAAAAATTGTTTAATTTCTATATTAAAAATCAATGTATATTACATGTAGTGTATGATTGTTCTTGTTATTTCTATTTCATTTTAATTTTTACATATGAACATGCATTTAATTATATTTTTGTCCTTAAGGGGAGAGCTCAAAAGTTTTTATTATGGGGATTCACTCTCTAATAATGGAATTTTTGGAATCCTCTTTTGTGGTTACCTATCATGTGATGAGGGTTTCTCTGCATGGATGCTATAGCGTGGTATTAGAGCAAGAAACCTTTGAAAATATGATAGGGACATGAAAAAGGTAAGGACGAATGTTAGTGAGGGTGACACGGATAAACAAAATGATGACATGTAGAACACTATTACCACATCAAAACACACATGTCATTCCATGTCATCAAGGTGCCACATCAACAAAAAATGGGAAGAAAAGAACATGTAACCTTATTTCAACAAAAAATGTCAATATGGCTAGTTTCTAGAGTGCATTAAGAGAAACATATTCTTTATAATATTGAGGATAAAATGTTTCTAACAAGTGTAATTGTATGAAAAATTTTCTAGATACATTTTCATATAAGACATATAAGAGATAGTTAGAATTTAGAACTCAAGATAATTGAATTAACATAGGCTTGGTCTTTGGTGGGAAATGAAAAGATATCATCATGGATGATGAATATGATGGTTATGAATTCGAATATGATGTTGAGGGTGAAAATATATCAGTTAGGAATGCAGATATAGAGTTCAATGGACATATAAATCAAGAGACATCTCCAAATATCTTAGAGACTATTACGAGCCTGAGGACAGAGCTTCAAATATACAAATTAGATAATGAAATAATAATTAAGGCTCAAGAAGAGAAGATCACGTTGAATGTTTATATGCTTCAAGGTTTCATATCCATACAGAGGAAATTACATCATGGATACAATTCAAACAATGCTGGTAAATGTAGGAATAGCTCCAAGAGTCATTCTCTCAAAATTTTCCATAGTACTAGAAAAACCTATAGAAATGGGACATGTACACCATAATAATCCTTTGCTAGTTATTAATTTTACTCTAAAGACTCATCAAGTAGTTCAATATCTTATTTTTGAAAGAATAGGATAAACAAGGATTTTAGAGACAACTTACATTGGTCATTTTGAAAGGAAAAACCACCTACATTTGATGCTGAAGTAAAATCTAGACAAGAAGATGAGGCTTGGATTTTTGACATGAGAAAGTATTTCTAGTCCATGATTAGTCTCAAAGTTGGAGTGTTCATATTTATTTTAAATGGAAGATCATAAATTTCATGGGGACATCTCTAACCACTCAAGAAAACCGATGAGAGGAATATTGTTTGGAAGTTGTTCAAGAAACACTTTCAACAAAAGTACCTCTCTAATAGATACTATGATGTTAAGATTAACAAATTTTATGAGTTAAAGTTGGGCCAAATCACCATGGATGAATATCCAAATAAATTCTTTGAGTTTTTGAGATATGTTAAGTACATCATACCTAAGAAGGTAAAGATCTAATGTTTCCTATGTGGATTACCTCAATATTACAACGAAATACTTGAGTTTGATAAACTTAAAAATATGGATGATGCCATTAGAAATGATAAATATTGGTATGATCATAATATAAACAATATGGAACTCCATAAGACATGGAAGGAATAGAATAAAGAGAAGGTTGGTCAAAGAGAGAAATGTTTCAATCCTCCTCATTATAAGAGTTAGCATAAAAAACTATCACAAGGTGATGTTGAGCCAACTGAATTGGTAGGAGGAAGGAAAAGGGATCCTATTCCATGTTGGGGATGGAGAGAAGATGATTTTATTGAAATTTTTTCACATAAAAATTGTGGTGTCAAACATTTCCATAACTTCAAGAGCATATAATTGTTGAGGATGTAAGAAATAATTTTCCTAGGATCTATGTTGCATTGGAAGACCACCAAGAAAATCACCAATTAGCCATGGATTAAGTTGAAGGTGATATTGCTAAGAAATATATTTGCATTTTAATTCATCATGGATCTAGTTATAGTTACGTTAATCATAAAATTGTTGAAACTTGTCCTCTCAAAAAGTGAAAGTAAAGTAAGTCATGTCTAGTCCAATTGTCCACTAGAACGAAGAGAAAAGTAGTGAAATAATACAGAGATATCTCTTAGATCTATATGGGATCTTCACATGGTAAGAGTTTAATATTTGTCCACTTGTTTCTTGTGATTTCTCCATTGTAATGGATTGGTTAGAAGGACATCAAGTTAAATTGATTGCTACACCATAACTTACTTTTGATTACATTTATGAACTTGGAAACTTAAGGATAATAAAGGGAATACCAAAGGATTTTTTTTTTTTTTTGAATATTTAAACCTTGAAATTGTAAAAATGTTTTAGAAAATGATGTCAATTTTATCCATCCCACATATTATATTCAACTAAATATATAGCACCCATCTCGAAGACTATTTTGTCTTGCAAATTTTTAGTGATATATTCCTTGATGAAGTACTACGACTTCCGGTAAAGAGGGATGTCAACTTAACCATCAATCGTGTGCTAGGGTATACACCAATGTACAATCATCCCTATAGATTGAGTACCTTATAATTATTGGAGTTTAAAATTCAGTTGCAAGAACAGTTGGAAAAGGGATACATTATTTTCAAGTGTATATCCAGGGGAGCACCAATGTTATTTGTGAGAAATAAGGATGGATATATTAGCTATTGACCAATGTTATTTGTGAGAAATAAGGATGGATATATTAGCTATTGTATTGAATAAAAGTAGTTGAACAAAGTCACAATGAACAACAAGTATCCATTTCCTCGAATTGATGACTTTTTTAACCAAATGAGAGGAGAAAATGCATTTTTATTAATTGATTTGAAGTCAAGCTATCGTCACGTAATAATTAAGGAACAAGAAATTCATAAGACAACCTCTAAAGAAATCTATGGATACTATGAATTTGTGGTAGTGCCATTTTCCCTCACGAATACACCAACTATATTCATGTGTCTCATGAATAGTGTCGTCAACAAGTATCTATTTATATTCTTATTTATTCTAACAATGAAGAAGCGCATGAGAAACATTTTAACAATGAAGAAGCGCATGAGGAACATTTTAGAATGGTTTTGTAAGTGCTAAAATAACATAAGCTGAATGAAAAACTAAGAAAATATGTTTTTTTATAAAACAAAATTATTACTTGGGTGACATTATTTCAATGAAGGAATATCTATGGATCTATAGAATATTGAGGCTATAATGAACTCACCCAATCAAAAGAATGTAACATACGTAATATCATTCATGGGTCTTTATAGTTATTATAGAATATTCATCAAGGCATTCTCCAAAAACGCACAACCAATCTTTTTTTTTTTAAGTGGATCAAGTTTGAATAGACACAAGAATGTGGAGAGGGATTTTTGTGTGTGTGCGCACAAGTGCATGCATTGAAGGGTTCATTGGACTTATTATGAAAGATAATAATGTGGTATTTTATGAATAAGAAAAATTAAAATAACATGAGAAAAACTATGATGACTATGATTTGGAACTTGTTTCAATAGTACATTCTTCAAAAATGCGGAGGCTATATTTAATGGGAAATAAATTTGAGCTTAGAACTGACCATAATTCTCTGATTTTTTATGTGAACAATGAAACTTAAATCTAGGTAATCTAAGTGGCTAAAATTTCTATGTCAGTTTGATTTTGAGATAAAGAACACACAAAGTGAAAATAAAACAAAGTTGTTGATTCCCTTAGCATTAAAATTGATGTAATACATGTGGAAACTATTAGAATTTTCCAATCAAATTTGAGAAAAATAGTTATTTATTCCCTTGTTAAAGATGAACATTATATCTAAGGGAAAAATGGATTGCAACAAGAGAAATTAAAAATATATATATGAAGGCTATTTGCTATATGGTGATTGGAATCGTATTTATAAAAATTAATGTATATTCCCAATTCTTCAAATTTTAGAAGAATTATCTTGAATGAAATACATAAAATTCCATATTCTAGATGTCTATGCTACCCAAAAATTATCTCTATGGAAAGAAATATATATTTTTAGCCTAGGGTGAAGAAGGATGCCATGGAAAATAATTCCATATGTATGAAATGTCAACAATGTACTATCGAACATCAACATCCAAAAAGTTTGTTTCATACTTTGCCAATTTCAAAATGGAAATGTGAGGTGGTAACTAGGGATTTTATTACCTAGTTACCCACTACATCACAACAACATGATTTTTTCATGGTCATGGTGGATACCTTCATCTAAAGTTACACATTTGATTGATGTTAAGTCCACTCATAAGAATAATGAAATTGCAAAAAACATTATGAGGGAAATATTTAGATTGCATGGGTTACCTTATTAGTTGTATCTAACAAGGATACAAAGTTTACATATAACTTCTATAAGAATCTTTTTGTAGACTTGGGAACCTAACAAAAACTTGGTACTGACCACCATCCACAAATAGAATGATAGACTGAAATACTCATTCAAGAAATTTAATCCATTCTTCACATGAATGTGAAGGACAAAACTTTCAAGTGGGTGGATTATTTTGTTTGGAAAATAGCGTATTTCCACATAGGTTGAACACCTCAAGAAAATTTTTAAACAAACAAATAAAATATCAGGTCTCCAATGTTTTACATGGTTAAACCCTCAAAGAGGGAAAAACTTCATGACCCTAGCCATTCCCTAGCCAATGAATTCACTTTAGGAAATATATAAATTCAAAAAGAAGAAATTTGAAATGCATTTATACAATTGACCATCATCAAATGAGCATCCATTCTCATTAAATAGAGGTCATGGACCAAGAAAGTTTTAAGACATGGATCAATATAGTTGTTAGTATCGAAGATAATATGAAATATTGGATCATGTTATATCTATAACATATCATGACCATTAAATTACATAACTACAAACACATACCAATTCATAGCAAGAAAACACACTAAAAAAATAAACTTTACCTAAATACACATTAGACCAGGATGATCCTAAGTAGCTCATAAGTGTCTAAATATCGTAACACCCCCAAAGAGAAACTTGGGATAGGATTGAAGGATTTACAAAGGTGACACAATAGGATAATGAAGGATCAATTAGTGCCTATCCCTCCTTAATGGAAAATCCTTGAAGTCCTCCATAAATTCAAGTTTGGAAAACATTACTTTTGTAAGAGACTTTGTGAGAATGTTTGCAACTTTATCTTCTATCTAGGGAAAAAGTTCACCTTTAGAGTGTGATTGAACTACATATTTGGTGTGATCAATGACACTTTGATTGTCACACCAAAGTGTGGTTAGATGTTGTTTCTACAATCTAAAATATGAAGCGATCTATTAAATACACAAGACTTGTTGAATTTCACTATCTACTAATCGATACTATGCTTCCACTAAAGAAAGAGAAATAGTTTTTTTTCTCTTACACGCCCAAGTGATAGGTCATAAACCAATGCTGAAAATGTAACTTCTGGTGGACTTTTAATCACCAAGAAATCAAGGACCTCCCTTGAAATGTAATGTATAAAAAATTGAATTTTATGCCAAATATATCAAAGTATCTTTTTTTCTAATTTACAATGGCCCTCATGGGGTGTTTGCAAATACTGGGAAAAAATACCAACAACAAGGAAATATTAGGATAGGAAAGTGTTAAATATTAGGGGATACTAAATAAATAATGGCACAAAGTGTCACCTAGTTTGGGTGTATTATAGGTCACAACAAGTTTGACTTTGGACTAGAAGGGAGATGGGGATAGTTTACAATCTTCCATGTGAAAGTGGGGAAAAAAGTCACATGCATACTTAGACTTAAAAATGAAAATTCATTCCTTCGTTCAAAATACTTGGAGGCCAAGGAAATAATGAAAATAACCTAAGTATTTCATTTCAAATTTCTTCTTAAGGATGTATTTCACATGGTTTAAAATTTTGGGGTCACTGCCAATGAGGATAAGTTCATAAACATAAAAAAAACTAGTATGAAATAGTTTCCTCCTTTTTTGGTATATACATTGGGGTCTGAATGACATCGAGAAAATGCAATGTAAAGAAGAAAGATATTAATTTTAGCATACCAAGCACGAGGATCTTTCTTAAGACCATAGATAGATTTCTTAAGGAAGAAAACAAGGATGGAGTCATTTTGATCATTTCCAATAGGTTTCTCCATATAAATTTATTCTTTCAAATTACCATGCAAGAAGGAAAATTTAACATCCATCTGATGGACCTCACATTTATATGAGGTAGTGAAGTCTATAACAAGGAGAATGGAATTCATTTTGGCTATGGGAGAGAATATTTCATTATAGTTGTTCCCTTCAAATTGAGAAAATACTTTGGCCTTATGTATTTGAATGATTCCCTATGATGCATACTAGTTCTATAGACCCATTTACATATCAAAAGTTTTTTCCCTTTAATATGACATAACAAATCCCAGATATCATTCATTATTAAGGAACAATATTCTTCATTTAGTGTTGTGTCCCAATTTGGATAGTCATAATATTATATAAATGTTTCTAGATCATGATTCTTTTAAACTCGAGAAAAGAGAGGGCAAGATCTCTAAAAATATGAATGTGTACGACAATACTATATAGTATCATTGAAAATTTCACCAACTTATTATTGTGTTCTATTGACCCATATGGGAAGCTATGATGTTGGTGCAAGTTCATGTTCAATGTACCCAACTAGAGAAATATGAATAATGGAGATGGATTTTCATCCTCATTGTCATCATCTGCAGAATAAACCATAATAAGATCATTAGCATAAAATTTGGGAAGACAACATGAAAAATACATTAAAGATGGCTCACAGGTTGAATATGGAGAAAACACTAAATTAGTCTCATAGGCCGAGACACCTTCATTAAACTTAGCATCTTTCCTAATAATAATTTCATTGGAATTAGGTTGAAGTAGTCTATAATATTTTACATCTTCATAATATCCAACAAAAAATCACTTCTCACTTTTAGGATGTAATTCTTTACTTTTCTCATTAGGAATTTTAGCAAATGCTTCACTACCAAACAAATGGAAGTAGCTTACATCTAGTTTAATTTTACTATGTGCTTCTTCTGGTTCTATAATTTTTAAAGCCTTTGTAAGAGTGAAATTGACTATGTAATTAGTCTAATCAATGATTTCTACCAAAAACTGAAGACTTAATCCCTTAGATTGGATTATACAATTTTCCATTTCATTTAATGTGTAATTGTTTCTCTTAGTGAAACCATTTTGTTGTGGTGTATATCGAACAATATGTTGCATCTGATTTTCCGTTGTAATGCAATAATATTTAAATTTGTTGTTAACATATTAACCTCCATTATTTGTTCTTAAATTCTACATGTGATGTGCATATTTTTTTTGTACAAGGGCCTTACAGGTCAAAAAATTCACTTTTATGTTTTAATAAATAAACCCAAGTGCATCTACAAAAGTCATCAATGAAATTTAAGAAGTACTTGAACCTAGAGAAAGAAAGAGAAGGAAGCGGACCACCCAAATCACTATGAATGACTTGCAAGGGAGCCAAGGCATGCCAAGAGGGATGTTATTAAAAATTGTCCCAATTATGTTTGCTAACAACACAACTAGCACAAGGACCATCTATGTAATAAATGAGAGGAAGACCAATCGACCTACTTTGGTTACATATTTGTTGCAGTAAGTGATAGTTTACATGACTAAAACACACATTCCAAAGTCTACTCAATCATCATTGTGAGAAACATAAATTTATAGAAAATATAATGACCTAAAGTTGTAAAATTTATACAACCTAGTAATATCATCAATAATTCTAGTTTCCACGACATCCCTGACATATTTTAAATCCTTGAATACAACTTGGTAAAGTGAAATCTCTATTGTTTTAGCTTCACTTGAATGAGCGATTTGATATACTAATATAAGGTTAAATGAGATATTTGGAACATATAATACATCAATAAAATGACCATCATCTAGATGAACTATTATAGACCCTACAATAATAAGAGATCTAAAATCACCATCAAACATTTATTTCGTGTTACACTCATTGAGAGTAGGAAAATAACTTTATCCTTATCCATATGATAATATGCTCCATAAATAATAATGCACTCTTTAGAAGAATAATTTGATGTTGAATTGAAAGAGAAACTAGATGAAGGAAAGACGAGTTAGAAGAAGAAGAATGAAGATTTGTGTTTTTCTTATTCATTTCTTCTTCTAAGGCCTCCATATTTAAAAAAAAAACAAATAGACTCTATATGAGCATATTTCCCACAAAAATGGCAATGCATCTTAATCTTTTTTTTTTTTTTGATTCATTGTCACCACTGGGAGTAGAATTTGGATGAGAGGGTCGAATAATCTTGTTTTGTTTTTTATTGTGAGGATCGTGCTTCTTTGGATTATAAGATTCATATTTCTATTTTTCCACTAAGGCTTCATTAGTTGTACCTACAATGTTGATGAATTCAAGATGTCATATATTTTCGTTCTCTTGAATCAAAGAATCAAAATACGATTCAAGGGAGGGTGTTTGCAAGAAACCCCTACATCCTCTCCCGTGGAGTGAAAAGTATATACAAAAATAGAATATGCACTACCAAGCTTAGCAAGAATACCATATATACAGTATTCTTCCTTCATTTCTATTTTACAGTCAAAAACTAAAACTTTGAGTGTTTTGAACTTAGATGATATTCAATGCAAGAGCAATAATTGGGATTTAAAGAACTTAATTGGTTTTCAAAGTTCCATGTGACACATAGAGGTTGGTCCTCATGGTTATCGATGCACATTAACATTGTTGAGTAAACCAATTTCCCTTCATTCTCTAATTTTTCCTATAGGTTGAGTTTTACAAATAAGTTATTTTTATATGAAGTGACCCACTTTTATAAAATATATAAGAGACACTTTTACAATGAAGTTACTTTATAAACTAAAATTGCATGAAAAAAGTAACTTAAGAAAGAACATTAAAGTTGATTTATAGTGATTCACTTTTATACCTTAAGTAAATGCACTTTACAATAAAATTATGTGATTACTTAAATTTGAATGAAATTTTTCAAAAAGTAAATTAATGAAAAGAGAGAATTGAACTCAAAATTATTATTTAATAAAGTAACTTTCAACCAAATGAGCTGAAGAAAAATATATCTCTAATGCCGCAAAGTGTGTGCTTACCCCAAAACCCTTATTTTTGCTTGCAAGAAACTTCAACACAATGGGACCCAAAAACAAGTGAAGTTTAAAGAAAAAAATTGAAACTTTATAACAATGAGGTTAGATATTAGGTATTGTAACAACCCTGCTTAAATAGATGTATATGATTATTAAATTATAATTAATTTAATAATATAACTGTCCTAAAAGATTAGTTAAACCATAATCATTTCTTAAAATAGCATTAACTAATTAATTATTATTAATTAGTTATTCATGATTGTCAATGATTAATTTAAGTATTAATTAACTCATTAATTAATAAGGTAAATAAATAAGAGGATAATAAATTATATTATTAAATTAATTTACATAACCAATAAGGGATAACATATTAACTACAAGGGATAAGATATTAAATAAAGGGGATAAGGGGGCATTAACGGGAAAGGATAAGAAGGTAATAAATGAGTTAGGTAGGGAGTAAATGAGGCCGGGAAGTCGGTGAAGGGGGGATAAGGAAGGGAAGGAGGTGGACAGGAGGTCATTCTACGGGAGGTTGGGGATGGATTTTGGGAGCTCTGGGATTTGCAGAGAGAGGTGAAATTTTGGGAGGAGGATTGTATCAGTGCACTGGGGTTGCTGGAGGTTTTGGGCACGGGGACCAGGATATCCATATGATATCCTGGAGCTAGGAAGTTACCTAGTTGGAAGGGAGGAACTAGGTTTTGGATAGTTTTTTGCAGCAGTGGTCAAGGAGGCAAGCGACGGAAAAACGAAGGATTATTAGCATCAGGTTCAGGTATTATTTAAAATTATGCATTGTTGTTAATCTGTTATTAAATTTATTATTCGTTGTTAAATTTAGGTTACTGAAGTTATTATTATGAAGTTACTGCCTTAGTTTATGTAATAAATTGATGTTTAATTTATTCGACCCCTACAGGTATCCTTCCCAGAAAATGAAAGTTTTCTCTTTGTTTATAATTTCTTGAGATTGCATAAAGAAAAAAGTGAAGAGCTTATGCAAAGAATAAAACTGTTTCTTCTATGTTTTTTATTTGTCAAGATCACAACAAGTGAACATAAAAGAGTATATGAGGACCAAAAAAATTACTAAACTAAGAATATGAATTTAAAAAAATGAAATATTAAGACATAATTAAAAAAATTCAAAAGGAATAGTGAAACTTTATACCTCTAGATATGATAAAAATGGTTGCATCTTGGACAAACAAAAAACTTTTCAAGTGAAATGAGAAGATTTTCCAACTGCAAGTAACACTTTTGACACAATGGAATATCCTTCTTAGCCCGGAAATGCACAAAAATAGGAAAAACAAGAAAAAATTTAATGCATGTGGAAACATTGGTTTAAGATCTCAAACCCAAAGGCTTCAAGTGTTTTGGCCATATATTATCAGTTAATCTTGTCGTAAGCCTTCACCAGGTCAAGTTGGATTACCATCCCCCCTCTCCTTTGTATTTTTAGCATGTGTATAATTTCATGGGCATGGGTGATGTTATCCAGTATTTGTCTTCCTTCTACGAAACTCGTCTGCTCCTGTGAAATCAGTGTGGGTAGGAATGGTTTTTGTCTATTGGCTATTACTTTGGAGATAATCTCCAAAGTAATAGCCAATAGAGCAATATGGGGTTCTTGCTTCATTTTCCTTTGGTATTAGGGTGATCATTGTGGCATTTAATGCTTTCAATATGGAGGCCGGACGTCTGGAGTCTTCCACCACTCCATAGACATCATATTTAACCACTTTCTAGCAGGATTTGAAAAATTCCACTGTGAATCCATCTCTGCATGGGGCCTTTCATTGGGCATCTCCTGGAGCACTTGGTCGATTTCCTCCACTGATATGGGTTTGTTTAGATTGATATTTTGTTCCTCTGTGAACATCATGGGGATGTGTTGGGTTATCCTTTGTATGGCCTCAGTTTTGTCTTGGTTGTGTTCCTGGGATATCCCCTGGAAGTGATTGACCAATGTATTTTCAATTTCCTTGTGGGATTCTCTTTAGACCCCATCCTGATCCCTATTTTTCAAGATTTTGTTGTGGGTTCTTCTTGCAATGGTGGTTATATGAAATAACTTGGTATTCCTCTCCCCCTCCTTTAGCCACCTAATTCTGGAGATTTGGTGCTAGAGAGTTTCTTCCTTTTGTCATCTTGCTTCCCATTCCTAGGTCAATTAGATCTCTTCTCTTTTTTGATCCTCTGTGTAACCATCATCTATGCAGAGTTCCTGGAGTATCCTCATTCTATCCTCAATATTTTTTTTCTCTTGGTTTATGTTCCCAAATATTTCCTTGTTCCACTCTTTCAGTTTGTGTTTGATTTACTTGATTCTCTTAAAAAGTTTGAACATCCTTGTCCCTTGATCCGGTAATTCCTCCTTCCACCATTGGTTTATGTGATCCTTGAAGGTGGGATGCTTGATCCAAAATTTCTCAAATCGAAAAGGTATGTTCTTCGAAGTGGTTTGGAAGTTTTCTTTCAATTGGACTGGCCAATGATCTGACCCCCCCCATGGAAGGATGTTGTAATCTAGAGTTAGTCCCTGCAGAATGATTGATTTCGACACCAGGAATATATCTAGCCTTGTAGCTACTTGGTATTTATTACTTCGTTTGTTATTCCAGGTGAACTGGCCATTCCTGGTTCAGATGTCTACCATCTCCATTACATCAATGAAAGTTGAGAATTCCTCCACATATATGTCCAGTCTTCTGGTGCCCCCTTTTTTCTTCGCAAGTGTCATGATTATGTTAAAATCCATTGCCCAAATCTAGTGGAGGTTGTGGGATCTGCCCTTTAGATTTTCTAGGTCTACGAGCATTCTCCTTTTGTCCTTCAACATCTGGGGACCATACACATTGGTGCATAACATCACCTTGGTGTTACCTATAATTTCCATGTTAACCGAGAGTGTATGTCTCATAGCTTCAACTGCTAGTAGGTTTAGTGATTGTGGGTTCCATAGGGTGAGTATACCGCCTGCTTTTTGTTGGCCTTTGACAACCAACATATGATACTTTGTCCATTGTTTTTTATTGATTGTTTCCATTCTGTCTATAGTGCATTTTGTCTCTTGAATCAAAAAGAGGTCAGGTTGAACCTTCCATTTTCTATTTGTAAGTATTCTTTGCTTTCGTGGGTTGTTTAGGCCTCTTATATTCCATGTGGTAATCTTCATTTAAACATGTGGGGGGGAGTTGGCAAAGATATCTTACTTGAATTTATCAGCAGGGCTCCTAGTTCTTGTAGGGCTACACTGTTTGATTTCCTTCCTTTCTTCTACCTCGTTTTCTTGGGTGAATGTTGTGGGTTTCCCTCACCTGCTTTGATTCCCAGGTGTCCTATCTTGCAATGCGTATGCTTGATCCCTCTGGATTTTTCTTCCTCCCTTAGAAGGAGAAGGTATTGGATACGATCTAGTTTCTCTGCAGGCACATTGTCTACTCCTTTCTTTTTCCATTTCTCCAGGATGTTCAAGAGATCTATGCCTTCCCTTTCCATAATGTCTCTGAGATTTGGATCTTTCCTGCGTACCTCGCTTGGTGTCATCTCCAAATCTCCATCTGCCCTGTGCAATGGGGTATTGGCGTCTTCAATTCCTCCTTCGATAGGGATTGTGCTACCTCCCTATTCTCTCTTATTGCTTGGAATATCAGTGTTCTCCTGAGTTGCTTGTTCCCTAGATACTCTATATTTTGTCTTTTCCTTTCCTCCTTCTTCCACTTAGCTAGCCCTGTCCCATCCTTCTGGTCTAGTCCTGGCTTCCGAGTCGCTCTCTGTTGAGACTTTGCTTGGTTTCTTGTTTTCTCTGTTTCTTTGGTTCAGTTTTCCAAACCCGTCCTCATCCTACTATGCTTTGGTATTTTCCATTTCTTGTTTTTTATTGAGCATACATTCTCTGATTAAGTGTCCATGTTCATGTCATATTCTGCATCTAAATGGGATGTTCTTGTAATTGACGCTTTGTATCCATTCCTCATCCTTGAATTCCAGGCTTTCAAGTTTCTCTTAGCACAAGGGTCGAATTCTTTCAGGTGTTAGGTCCATGCGCCTTGAGGTTCTAGCATTTGTTCATCTAGGTCGTGATGTCAGGATGGGAGTGTTGTCTCTTAGCTTGTAGGCATGGTCCTATTTGCGTCGGAAGGGTAATCGTCCTCCTTGTTATTGTGTGCATGTTTTCTAGTTGTCTTGAGCTGGTGTATGGTGTCATAGTAACTTGTTGCCTGGACTACATGCTAGCATTCATCGTCAATGGTTTGATTAAAATGTTGTCGTCGTCGCCTTCTTACCTCTTAACTCCTAGAAAAAAAAATGAAAAAAAAAAAAAAATTGCTTCGCTTGTTGTCGCAAGAGGGGGTCGTTACATGAATGGAATGGAATTAGGAAACAATACCTAAATTCTTTTTTTTAATAATTTTTACCAAGTCCTGTGATATGATGATCTCTGGAGAATTGTCTATGATTCCTTAGAAAGTGTAGCAATGTCCATCCTATTAGAAACTCATGTATAACTCCTAGAAATCCATGATGATGTGAACTAATGTCCTTATGATTCTCTCACAGCCCACCTGCCAAAATCAAATCTCTATTAACTGAACATGCCCAATGGCTGATCATTCCCCTTGTTTATTGTATAAGTGGATAGCTACTACGAGGATACCCAATTCCCATTTGCTAATAGAATCAAAGTGGTCAATTTCAACAAGCTGTGGCCAGGGCACAATTGGTGTTATTTATGGGTATGGAGTGTGGTAATCCACACTTAGTTTTTTCATTAAACTAATGTGATGCGAGGGAATATGAATTCATGTGATGCATCATGCCACGAAACTAATTAGAACTTAGCATGGGAATTGGGAATCGAGAGGCAATTATGGTTCATACATTGTCGAGGCCCATTATCTAGCAATAATTACACGCATGATTTCTATGCCTTTCAACTCAATTTTACATCAAAAAAAAATATTCTTTGGGAATGGTGATTCCATTCCATATATGGGATATCTGATATTATGAAGAGATTGAATATCAAGTAACGTTTATTGGTGTGATTAAATTTGAAGGGATTTCTTTAATTTTAATTATTTCTTGTTGATGAACATTTTTTTATCAATTCATGATAAAAAAGTTATGAAAATAATTGTATTTTGATTCACGAAAGTAAACTAAGTACACATTTAAAAAAAATATTACTCATTTAATTTTTTACAATGTTAAAAGTTAACGAACCACCAAATAAATAAGTTGTAATTTGAATATAAAGTAATAATAAACATACATGCTTTACAATTTCAAATGTAACCTTTTAATGGTTTATGTAGACATTAAAAGTAAAAAGAAAAATGAAATCATAAAAACCACAACAATGATGAATTGTTAAAAATGTTGAAAGTGATGATTATAAAGATTTAGACATAATGTCATAATCAAATATTTTTGTGGACATCCATATAAGAGAGTACTTATTTTTTGTGTCGATATGATGCATGAATGCTACATGTTGGATTCGTATCATGATCGTATCGCCATCATGCATGATCATATCGCCATCACGCATAACCATTGGAGTCATGTTCCATGTAGATCTCATTACGAAATAAGACATTGTAGTAGCTATTTGAGAGCTTGTTGAAGGGTGGTAATTTTAGCAAAACACTATAAGAGCCATGAAGAGAGTTTATTTTCTTTATAGGACTTTAGGAGGATGCATATCTAGAATGATTTGATCCATTGCTTATTATATAGGATAAGGAATCTATCATTGGAGCTTCCTAAGATCCATAAAAACACAAAGCTAAAAATAACTACTCATCAAGACCACCAAGTATGTTATTTTTATTGAGAATATTGATTGTTCACTTTATCTCTCAAACCATGCAAAAATGTGTGACAATGTGATGTTAGAGCATAATCCATAATGAATAAAGCTAATGATAACAAGAATTATGTTACATTGTCCATAGCAGTCTTAAGAATCCCACCTAGGCATAAAAAATTGTTTTATTGAAGCATTAAGGATGTGAAGGATGTGTCTCATTCATCTTGGGCTGGGGATGTGGTAGAGGAAAAACGAGCTATGAGGCATTCTCAAAATATTTGACACTTAAGGTATCATCACACTGATGTCAATGTTGCTAAAGACAACAAGAAGGAAGTGATATCTAGTGTGATTGATAAACATGGATACTATTGGGAAAAGGGGAATGATCATAGTGAAGATTTGATGATGAAAAAACTTGAGCAATATAATCACAATTCTCACCGTTGTAATCTTAATTTCAAGTTTTGTAATGTTGACAATTTCCATTTTGTGTAGGCTTATATCTAACTTACTTAAGAACACACGCAAATAAACTTTTAGTAATCTTAATAAAAAATGATCATCCCAAACAAAATCATTAACATTGTTTTGAAACAAAATAGATATCTTCACTCCTTCCCCTTATTTGTCAAGAAAGAGCTAAACACACCTTCGACGAACACTGAATATAGTGTTATTACATACTATGGATTATTTTTATAATGAGCTCGACCAAACATATAGAAAGGTAGACTGTTGAGAGATTTCCATTCAAGGATTAATTATGTGTTTTGTTCCCAATAAGTATTTATTACAATAATTGGTATTCCATGAACTACGTACTAAGTGGTTAAGAAGTCAATGAATGTGACCAAATATTAAATACCAATGTTATAACCATGCCAGAAATTATAACAAGAAAACAAATAGAATTACCAATCCAAGAAATTAACTATGAATTGACATGTTAGTTACTTTTAGAGAGATGGAATATATGAACACAAAGAAAGAGAGATGACCTCATTTCCTTGGATATAGGCAATGTCTATTGTTTTCTTTTCAAAATTGTCACTGAGCCACATAATTGCGTTTAATATTACTAATAAATTTATGATGTCATTACAATTACGCCCATAACCCCTCACTAATTGTTTTGGTGTTTTGCAGAGCCAATAACAAAGGAAAATATACAAAAGGAAACACAATTATGGCAAGTGTGGGATTTGAGCACATGAGATACAATGCCAATTCTCATTGACAACGATTGAAAATTCTCATAATGCATGAATTCAAGTGGAGATTCAGAACGACAAGGTGTCCAAGCTTCTCCAAGAAGCTTTCATTAAGTATTGACACTTAAATGGTGAATATGCCAACCCAATGGTAGGAGTATCTAGGTATAGCCATGTGATGGACTTAATATTCTTCAAGGGTACATCTTATTAGGGAATAGATGAGAGCCAACAAGAATATAGATGTTTTAGTATTTAGATGACAAAAGAAGGTAATGGGTGTTAAATCTTGAATCTTTTTCATTATTCACGTCTATCCTCATATAATATGGAAGACACAATCTTCATTCAACAACAAAAATTCAACATTGAATACATTGATGAGTTGTTGAAAACGTAACCCTTCTTTTAATATTTTGTAGTTTTTTATTGCGTCGAAAGAAGTTTTGTATGAGGGCCAAAAGGTGTTTTCTACATCCCAGTATGAGGGATATGTATAATTCCTTCGATGCTGAACATTGAGTTGAAAAGTGGCATTTAAAAAAACCTTAATAACCAAAAAATATTTCAACGTATGTCATAAATAAAATATTTCAATATCCATCTTAATTAAAATAATTATATATCAACTCTATATATAAAAGAGTACTTAAAAGTAAAAAAAAAAATGATTTACTTAATAGGTGTTTTTTGCTTCCCACAATGAGGTGGATGGATAATTTTTTCAATGCTTAATATTATGGAGTTGACATATGACATTTAAAAAAATATTAATAGGAAAAAAGTAATTCCAATATGGATCATAAATAAAATATTTCTTTGTCCACATAAGTCTTTTCTAATTCTCCATATGATGGAGATGTATCATTTCTTCAACTTAATATGGAGTAATGTGAAGCTAACACATATCATTTAAAAAAATATTAGTAACAACAAAATATTTCAATATAACTTTATATATATA
>ML794750.1:513278-532359 GCA_009831015.1 Picea engelmannii | reverse complement strand
GATAGGACACAGGCCCCTTTCTCTCCACAATATCAAAAGGTCCCATGAACCTAGGAGAGAGTTTATCTCCCTTTCCAAACTTGATAGAACTATTATGTGGTTTTACCCACAAGAAGAATCGATCGCCAACTTCGCAACTACGGTCGACACAACGCTCATCGACATAACTCTTTTGTTGATCCTGCACTCCTTTAATCCTTTGTCTTATTGTTTTCATTTGATCTTCCATTTCTTGGATTGGTTCTGGTCCGACCAGGACCTTATCCTCAAGCCGATCCCAACTCAAAGGCGTCTGACATGGTCACCCATAAAGAAACTCGAAAGGCACTGTATTAATGGTGCTTTGGTAACTGTTGTTATATGTGAATTCTACCAATGGCAAGAATTCCTCCAAATGCTTATGTTGGTCCATCATGTACATGTGCAATATGTCTTCCAAGACTTGGTTTGTTTTTTCGGTCTACCCGTCTGTCTCCGGGTGATACAAAGTACTAAAGTTAAGTTGGGTCCCCAAGGCCTCTTGGAAACTAGTCCAAAATCGTCCAGTAAACATCGATCCTTGATCAGATATAATCCTTTTAGATATGCCATGCAACATCACAATCCCACTGATGAAAAATCTAGCTATGTCAGGTGCCTGATACGTCATATGCACAGGAATAAAATGAGCACTCTTTGTCAGAGTGTCGACTACTACAAAAATCGAGTCATGTCTCCTTGTCATCACTGGCAATCCAACAATGAAATCCATCGAAATAACCTCCCATTTTAATTCTGGAATAGCATGTGGTTGTAGTAATCATGTAGGATGTCTATGTTTAGCCTTTACCTGCTAACATTCTATACATCTAGGCACATAGTTGATTATGTCTTCCTTCATTACTTTCTAGAAGAATAAGGGTTTAAGGTCTGCCTTGATCTTCGCCACTCCCTGGTGAGCCATATAAACTTCTTTGTGAGCCTCGTTTAGGATCAAACTCTCTAACTCGTCGTTCGGTGGTATGTAAATTCAATTTTTAAAGATCATTAATCCATCTTTGTCAAACATAAATCCCTCGAATCTTGGTACCATCATTGTGTTTTATTCGATAAAATCCTTGACCTCTTTCTACCAGTCATCGTGGCATTGTAAAGTTATAATCTTTTCACATAGATTCATTTAAAGAGGAAACACCAAAAATATGTGTGGTCTTCGACTCAAATCATCTGCCACTCGGTTCACTATTCCCTTTATGTAAGTAATCTAGAAATCGTACTCGCTAAGAAATTTCGACCAACGTCGTTATCACGTGTTCAGTTCTCCTTGCGTAAAGATGTGTTGTAGTCCACCATGGTCCATTTTTAGTTCAATGTTTCGTCAAACAAGGTAGTGTCTCCAAACCTTCAAGGAATATAGAATGGCTAACAACTCCAAATCGTGTGTCGCATAGTTCTCCTCATGCCTTATCAGTTTCCTCGAGATGTAAGTAATCACTCGACTGTCTTGCATCAAGGCTCTGCCTAAGCCTTCCTTGGATGTGTTAGTGCATACTAAGAATTTTGTGTCCATGTTAGGGAACTTTAGTATTAGTGCCATTGTCAACAACTCCTTGAGCCTCCGAAATGCTTCTGCGCAATTCTTGATCCAAACAAACTTTTTTTTCTTCTTCTGCAATTCCGTGATTGGATTTTCTATCTTCGAAAATCCCTCGATGAACCGTGGATAGTATCTTTCTAAACCCATGAAGCTACACACTTCCAGGACATTCATCAGTGCAGGCCATTCCATAATAGCCTCGACCTTTGTTGGATCCACGATGATACCTTCACTGGAGATGACATGCCCTAAGTAGTGAATCTTCGATTGATAAAACAAGCATTTAGACAATTTCCCATACAATTTGTTCTCTCGTAGACACTGTAGTACCAAGCGCAAGTGCTTGTCATGCTCCTCCATCATCCAAGAGTAAATTAAAATATCATCAATGAATAGTTTGATGAACTTGTCCAAGTACTCGCAGAACACCCCGTTCATCAAACTCATAAATACCCCTAGGGCGTTTGTCAGTCCAAACGGTAAAATATTAAACTCGTAATGTCCAACCTTGTATTAAAGGTGGTCTTAGGGACAAAATCCTCCTTGATCTGTCACTAGTGATACCTTGATTGCAAATCAATCTTGGAAAACTCTGTCACAAATCATCAATCCTTGGCAACGGATATTGATTCTTGATCGTTTCCTTGTTCAATTGATGGTAGTCAATGTAGAGTCTCCACAACCCATCCTTATTTCGTATGAGGATAAAAAATGCACCCCATGATGATGCACTCAGACGTATAAGTCCCAGGTCCAACAAATCCTTTAGTTTCATTCTCAACTCATGTAACTTCAGGGTTGACATACGATAAGGTGTTCTCATTATTGGTTCAATCCCTGGTTTAACGTCTATGGTAAAGTCAAATTCCCTCTCCAATGAAATCCCAGGTAACTCCTCCGGGAAGATGTCCACAAACTCTCTAACCATCGGAAGGTGTTCTAGACCTTTTGCTACTCCCTTTTCATTTAACAGAAGGATCGCATAAATCTTACACCCCGTAAGCATGCTCTTTCGAAACTGTAAGGAAGAGATGAACCTCAGGGAAACTCCCTAGTTCCCACCTACAATCACACGTAATTGTCCCTCTTCATCGACCAAGCTCAATTGTTTCATCTTACAGTTGAGTATCACCTCATGCGATTCCAACCAGTTCATACCGATCATGACGTCATAAGATCCTAATATCATGACGTACAGGTTGGACCTAGTGAAAAACTCTCCCAGGTTAAGGGTACAACCCGTAACCTTTCCTCCAACCTTCTGTTTGGCTCCCGAAGCCATCTCTACAAAGCTAAACTCATCCCGTTCGACTTCCTTTACCTTAATCCTTTTTAGTGCTGCACCAGAAATGAAACTCTTGGTAGCACCGAGATCTAACAAAATACTAAGGGTCTGGTCAGCGATGGTACCTGATGTCTTGAGCACAGTCGACTGGTGCTTTTCCTGGTTTTTATTCACTGCTACATGAATCTGATGGGCCTTGCCCAAATCTCCCACGGTATTGGGTCCGACTGATCCAGACACTCTAGTCCTCTCCATTAGGTAGTCGCGTTGGTAGTGTGTCTCCCCACATGTCCAGCACCCCTTCTTCGGTCTAGTACTCCTAGTACTCGAAGTAGAAGTTGATGGCCCACCGGCCTAGAATCCTAGTCTGTTCTAATGAACAGGCCTAAACTCATGCGACTACGGTCGATGTTGATGTTGATGTTGTGGTCCTTGGTAAGGAGTCCGCTACTGAGGTGTTGGTCGTCGAGGTGTAGTGAAAGTTGATCCTCTCTCGAAGCCATGATATCCTGGCATATGTCTGGCTGGTGTCTGATATTGTTGCACCCCAGATGACACTTACACTGCTGGTCTCACTGGAGTCCTTCCCTGACCCCCGATAAAAATCTCCCCCTGCTATGAGGACCTTCTGGACGACATCATGCAAGGTCTGAGGCATCGGAATCCTACCCTTTTCACGTATGCTGACATTAAGGCCAAACAAGAACCTGTTGACCTTAAGTTTCTCGGTGTTAAGGTGCGGAGCATACCGAAGTAACTCCATAAAATGAGCCTCATAATTAGGCACTATACGACTGCCCTATCTCAAGGCATTGAGCTCGTTGAGCTGACACTCATTGAATTCCTCTAATAGGTACCTTTCTCAGAACCATTGCTCAAACAATTCCCATGACATGTCTTTGACGACCACATTCAATTGCGGAAGGAGCATCTTCCACCATAGAAGAGCACTCCCCTTCATTTGAAAGACAACCATGTGGACCTTCATGTTGGAGGTATAGTCGCGAAGTGCAAATCACATTTCCATATTATCCAACCATGCCTCGGTGGTTGCGTCATCCGGGACACCAAAGAACTTGGGAAATTTGACCTTCTCGAGTTCATGGTGAACGCTACCAGTATCGACCGGAGCGCGTGGTGGACCCTCAAGGGGTGTCGATGCCCTAGACTCATCTCTGTTCAATCAATTGATTAGTGCCTTAGACATCTGCTGAAAATACCTCATCATCCCATCCACATATCCCACCTCTATCTTCTCCTGCCCGACAACTTATTCGTCTTCTTGGGGGTTAGACCCCTCAGGCATGGATACTATTGGAGGCATCACGCCTCCTCCCCTAGCACCTTGCCGTCTGCCTCCACGACATCCTTTAACCATGATTAAATGCATGAATAGAAGTCAACTTAATTAGCAACATTATAATCAAATATCATATCAACGAAAGTCGTAGTGTTCCCAAGTCATGGGTTGAACCCCCTCTGATACCATATGTGACGACCCCATCATTACGACTACAAGTGAAGAAGAAACTAATTTTTTTTTTTGTTTTAGGAAGGAATGCAATGACGAAAAACAGTTGAAACACACATCATGATGACAAACACAAGCACACATATCATGCAACAGACAACTATGACTCCGCGCACTAGCACAAGAGAAACTAGGAAAAACATGCGTAAAACAATAGATAAAAATGACTACCCGCCCAACACAAACATGACCATGCCTACAAGCTAAAGGAAAACATCCACCATCCCGACACAACGGCCTCAATGACCAGTAAATAGAACCTCGATGGTGCGCAAGCAAGCGCATGAAGGCATTACATCCCAAGCACCAACAAAAACTATAATGAACAACATCCGCAACAGGTAGCACAGAATCTAGTCAAGTTATCATTCACCTTTATCCGTTAGGGCGTGCAATGATCCCCTCCTCAGGAATCATGCAATCACTCGATGATAGGCACAACAACCTAACTAGACCGAGGACTCAAGATAAATTAAAGCGAGCGCTTAACAAAATCAAATATGCAAACTAACAATTACCTACTGACCATTAGATAAGTGAACTACTAATCTACGCTACTTATATAATAATTGATTTTGTTGTCTCATTTAACAAGTCTAAATTAATCAATAAATACCATTTAACAATATATAATAATAATACCAACATCAATATTTAACGCTATTAATCAAAACACTATTAACAATATTAATCTCTAAATCTATTAACAATGTGTATACAACACTATAACTATAACACCATCGACAATATTAAATTACAACACATTGTCTAACAATATTAACAATATTTATGCATAACAAGTTGTCTATTCATTCAATGCAGACTGTCTAATCTATTTTGTCTAGGTGCACGATATTACTATCTAGTAAAACTAAAACAATAGCATTCATTGACTTAAGTAGAAATAGGGATATCATGATGGATTCAATAGATTCACTCGGTAACAAAGATATCATTGATATCGCTGCCTTAATCCAAGATTTAGCTACCTATAAAATTATAAAGAATCACTCAATATGAAATAAATTGCTCACAAGGTTGTTCCTTATAAACACTAAAATGTTGGATTAGTATTATACAAATACTTCATATAAAATGTTGTCAAAATAACTATCATAGCAGTCAACACTGTCATACAATCGACGTTGTCAATGGACATTAAAAACGTTGAGTACTAACCTTTACTAGGAACAAATTTAAAACTATCATAACATTTAAGATATTCAACATGATATCCAATTAAATGGATGGGATGGAATTAAGAGGAAATCAGATATATAAATGAAACCAGGGAGAGACGCAGACATAAATCCCTTCAGACAGAAACGATAGCATGCAATCAATGTTGTCAAAAATATATGTTAAAATGCTAATTAAGACGCTATCATTAATTCAAATGCTATCAACAATGTTAAACACTAATTTTGGATAATTCTGCCAGTAATAGCTGTCATTCCTCATTTAAATTCGTTGTTCTGTCAAGCATAGTTAAGGGGATAGAATCACTATCTATGAGGATGCTATCTCTGGATGGTTCTGCAGCAATCACTGCCACTCCTGAATTAATTTTGCAGTCCTGTAATTTGCTAATTAAACTGGAACGTATACAACCAATTCATTGTGCAAAGGTTTACCCATTTCACTGTGAATCTCACCACAAGAGACGTAGGTAGAAGTACACATTTGCAGTAATATAAAAACTCGTTGTTGTATCATTAACTGAGTGTAGACATGTCAAAAACCTGGACTCGGGCTGAAATAAGGTCATTGTTTTAAGGAAAATGAAAATCGCTAACTTGAAAGCATTAAGGAGGGAGATAACATCTTCTATCACCGAATTCCTTGCTAGGAAGATTGTTGTGATTAAAGCCACGGAAATCAATGGGTGGAAGCTGGGTAATCACCCAGGAATTTGCGAGTAAACCATCATGGTTTAGTTATGGATCTACTATATAAAAGATCACGAATTGGGCTACGTGGATCTCACAGATTGACTGTGTAAAGATATAGTCAATCATGTACAGATATGATATAAGGGTTCGTTGTCCAATAACTCTTAAACAAAGAATACAAAATCGCAACCACATGTTAAAAAAAATCAATGAGTGTCATTAAAAGGGTAAAACACAGGCAATTAAAAACTCAATGCAAAACATAGGGAAAATAATATAAATGCAGTCACATGTAGAACATTGCAAAGTAAAACTCGCCATCAATGTAATAAATCGCTTAATAAAATCACTAGCCAGAGGTATAAAAACATAGAGTAAATTCACCTTTAATGTAATAAATGGTAGAGGAAAAATTTTGTAGGCCAAAGGTATTGAAAGGAAGAGTAAATTTCCATAAAATTAATAAATCGAAGATAGTAAAAATGCCCAGTAAACACAACATATATTAAAAACACATACATGATTTTTCAGAAAAGGTATTAAAACACAGAGTTACTTTGCCAGGAAATGCGTCAACGTAGAGATCAAACGTCGAGGATCATAAGTGGTTCATTGAGGGAAAGGATAAAAAATCGTAGAGGTAATCAATCACAACAAGGCACAAGAGAATCACTCAAAGAGGAACAATCAACATGGGTAGCCAGCTGGGCAAACTATCATTCGTTCATCATCCACACACAGAAAAGTAGGGCATTAGAATCTATAGCTCTTTTAACACTCAAGTGACGATCGTCGATCCGGCTCATGGCCGACTGCTTAGGTGTGTACTGATGATCTAGGGATGAGGATGAAGAATAAAGCACAAACTCTTCACAATAAATCAATAAAACCAACAAGACAGTCATAGAAATTAAGGATCGGTGGCTAAGGAGATCAAATCGATGTAGAGAGCGTAAAGCTATGATGATTTTAAGTTCTTGATTAAAAACGCTAAGCAAAACACTTTTATTTACAAAATAAAAGTACAGAAATGAAAGCGCAAGATCAATAGTAATCTACCATGAAAAATAAAAGCATGCGTACCGTAGCCCAAGGTGACAGCTCCGAGTCATTGTCCCGCACGCTCTCTGCAACTCCCGCCTGTCGACCGATGTGACTTCACTATTACCTCCCAACCAACACTAGGGATACTCTTCTTCCCCCTTATTCCCTCGAGACGCAAAGGGGCCACACACTCTAAAACAAAGAACAACTAGAAACTAGCTCACCTCGAACGGTCAAGCTACCACTCGTACCCGAGTTGGGTATCCCAAATCCCATAAGATAAGTCAGCCAAGTCAAAAATTCTGTAGTGTAACATTACACATAAAAGAAGAGATCCATCCTCCTTCTCCTCCCTCCTTTATATAGAGTTTCTAAGTGATTTATTTCCTAAATTCCCATTTAATTTATTTTTCAAGAATTTAATTCAAAAAAAAATTTCCCCGTACACATGTCACCCATTCCCTTCGTTGCACCATAAATTAATTTAAGTAATTATTTAAATCGTTCCTAGAATTGCTCGTAGGTTTCCCCATATTCTCTTACACATTTTAATGACTAACGCCCTTACTAAATTCTTAGTTGAGTTCAATTTAGAATGTTCTTAAAGGCAAGATTCTTTACTAAGTTAGTCACTCTACTTTTTCCCTTTGTTTCCCTTTTTCTTTTTGTTTCCCCATTTTTCCTTTAGTTTCCTAATTCTTTTAAGTTTCCCTCTTTTCCCTTTTTATCTAAAACTCAATTTAGCAAGTGTAGAAAATTACATTTTTCCCCTTTTCTTTTTAATTAATAAATTTTAATTAGCACATGCAACAAACAATCATTTCCCCCCCTTTTCTTAAAATTTAATCCCCCAAAGTAATTTGATTTTAATAAATTAATTGAATTTATTACCCCCTTCTTGTCACATTTTTATGATTATTATTATTATTATTATTATTATTTACCACAAGTATCACTTAGACCTAGATTTTATTTTCCTAGGTTGGGTGATGTTTTATTATCACATTATTCATTTGAAGGACATCTAGGTTTATTCCCTCATTAGTTAACAACGTGACGTGCCCTTCATGATGCACTAGGTGCTCCAAGGGTGCCACTCGCCTCATTCTATTTCCCTTGCACGATGTGCCCTTCAGGACGCACTATGTTCTCCAAGGGTTCTACTCGCCTCTTGACTGACTTCGTAGACATAAAAAACCCCTAGATTCAAGACTCCTCCAAGTGATATTGTGGGAGACTAAGGGCCTCTAAGGAATAAGGCCCCTGCCTTATTGTGTGCCCCTTAGAATAATCGTGAGCGACTGTCACGGTCTGCCCTCATGACATCGTGGGTATTATCAAACTAGGTAATCGTTAACCTACAGTTCGAGCCATGGTGGGAGTGCTAGTAGGTTGTGGCAGGGATTCTATCTACTCCTCTCCCTCAACGTCTCTGGTAGTCATGCGTGACCCCTCTATTCCACATGTGAGTCTAGTTGGCAACCTATCGTCAGCCTTCATCATCAATGAATCATGTCAGAAATAAAATCAATCATCATAAGATGTAATCAGATGTGCATATGTCATGTCAACAATAATAAAAACCCAATAGTCCACTCCCTAACTTGATCCAGAGTCCAAGGAGTTTCATCGATGCCTCTTCATCCTTGAGGTCCAAAGTCTTGCACACTAAGGAGAACACAGTGAATAACACCTGTTTATGTCAAAACAAAAAAATAATATGCCATCATATGCATATTGCCTCATAATCATAATCAGATGCCCAATAGTATAATAATCCAGATCACTTGCAAGTAAGTGTCCTCAAATAATAAGTTCTCTCGTTGGGTGCAAGAGCGAGATGTTACAATATACAAACAAGTGTTAACAATTTATTGCAGTGTAGAGTGTATTTTTTTTATAAATATTTAAGATGAAATACAATAAGGTTCCATAAGAATAAAATGGCAATTATGAGCTAGTCCTTTTTACCAACGTCCTCACCTTAACAATACACACTATAATTTTTTTAATGTGGAAAATTTAATGACAAAACCCACATCTCTGGACAAGATAAAAGAGAGCAATTAATGTTTAATAGTTTTACCTAAAACAATAGATACTAATTAAAAATGACTACATCTTTGTGAGTTCTTGTAAGATAGAAGCCATAAAAAAATGATTTTTTTATTATTTAAATAATGTCTCATTCATTAGCATCACTCTCAATATCTCCATTCTATCCACATGTTCTTATTGCACCCCAATTTCTTCAAATCCCTTCCCATTTTTTGTATTCTCTTCCTTTGATCTTGCCTTTGGCGACCGTGCTCATATGATGTTATTTGCATCTATGGAAATCATTCATTCTATTCTAAAACCGACTATTCGGTTTTTTTAAATAGTATTTATGAAAAACTCTATTTTCTCTTAATGTCCCATCATCTTCCACCAACAAATGAGTGCCTTATATATCTCAAAAAAGTTATTTGAATCTCTGTAGAAATTTTCCTCTACCGTACCCAACCATACTGAGACAATGTTGACTTGACAATCATACTATGATCATTGTTGCCTCAATAACATCTTCTCTTCGAAATGATTCTTATTTCACTTGTTACATAGAGGTCTAATGTAGTGATTCTCAATAGTGTGGACATTATCCCTCGAGTAGGATTCTATGAATTCATGAGTGGGTTGTATATGCTTATTATTTCTTATTCCCTGCCCTATGGATGGCAATGCATTATTTCAAGAGTGCTCACTATTCACAGAGGGAATGCCCAAAGTATTTAAGATAATCTTCCAATAATTTATCTTGGGATACCAATATTGTTCCCATCCTTTGTCCATTCCTTTCTTCTAGAATGAAATATATTATTCTAATCCTTTATTTAGTTCTTCCATATCAAAATGTATCTTTAGTTGTATATTTGACAATTCAAGTTTCCATGCAAGTAAGTCTGGATGAGCATCAATCAATGAAAACCAGATAGGAGATGTTGACTTTTCATCCTAAACCAAGGATTTATATTTCATAGCTAGCATTAACATCAATGAGAAAGAATTTAAGTATTGGAATCCTGAGATATCAATTTATATTGTAGTTATTGTATAATAAGTATGGATGCACAAGGCTCTTGAACTCAAATAATTCATGAATTAGACATAAGAAAAATTAATTATGGTCCTCAGATGTCCTATAATTGTTAATAAACTCATCTAATGAAAATATGTATTTTTTATTTATATGAGATAATAACCTCCCATAAGTGAAACCTATGTATTCATGTGTGTATTGAACTGGGAAGAAACAAAATTCAACAATGTCAAACACTCTCCTTCCTATTAAAAGTGATAAAAATGAAAAATCTTAGTGGTTTTGTTGATACACCTGCATAATTATCCATTTGCAACAATAATACTGATGGCAATTTTCTATTTGACCTATAACAATTTTTATTATGAAGAGTTACCTTGGGATCTTGCATAGAATCTTGGTTGCAAACAAAAATATTTTCATAAGATCCGTTTTGTAATAGAGCATCATGCAGTTGGTGGTTTATTATTAACCGATGCCTTAAAAAATCGCAAAAATTCAATGATTGTAGTCCACTTCAAGGGGGAGCCTTCTTTTAAAAAATATCTAATTCAGAATACAATAGATATGAGAAATTATGATCCTAAGACTAGGTCTCCTTGATATATATAGGAGAGAAAGGAGTAAAATTATGATGAAATGGTGCAATGAATGTTTCTATCCGACCTACACATATAACACTAGAAATGTAATAATTAAATAACTAGGGATTAAAAAGGGGTTTTATACATAACATGGGTATTTTTCTAGGGATTAACATGCCCCTCCCCTTCAGACAAGTCTTTTTCTCAAGACTTGACTAATCTAAGGTGCTTCTTCAAGAAGAACTCATCTTCCCATGTCACCTCTTCCACTAGTAGGCTCTTCCACTTGACGAGGTACTCTGTAATTGTTCAATTTTGCAGCTGCTCAATTCTTGTTTTAAGGATTGTTTATGGCTCTAGCATGATTTTCAATTCTTCATTGATCTCTGGTAAACCAATTTGAATTAGGATATTTTTGTTGATGACATTCTTTAATAAAGAAACATGGAATATTGAATGTACACATGAAGGTGGAGGAAACTCCGATTTGTAATCTATACTTCCAATCCTTTATAAAATCTTATAGGGGCCCTAATACTTGGGTGATAATTTATTGTATTTCTTTTTTTTCTTGAGGGACATATGTTTTTCTATTTGTAGCCTTAGAAATACCCAATCCCCCACTTCAAATTCCCTTTCACTACGATGTTGATCTTCTTTTTGTTTCATCCTATTTTGTGCCACAACCAAGTTGTAGTTCAATAGTTTGAGGAGATCTTATTGGTTTTCTATATGGTCCTCCAATAATTGAACCTTTTTATCCCCTTTCAAGGGTGATGTAATGGATGGAGAATCATGTCCATAAAGTTGCATAAATGGGGACATTTTTGTTGAAGTATGGAAGGATGTGTTGTACAACCATTCATCCAAGGGAAACCACTTGAACAATTATGTATTTTTATCAGACACCAAGAAAATAAGATATCCTTCTAGACATTTATTCACAATATAAGTTTTCCCATCTAATTGAGGGTGATAATATGAGCTATGAGAAAATTGAGTACCCAAACAAGAAAATAGTTCAATCCAAAAATTTCCAGTGAAAATTGGATCTCTGTCAATTAAAACAATCTTGGGGACTCCATGTAGCTTTTTAATTATTTTCATGAATGTTGAAACTATTGTATGTGGTTTAAAATGATGAGAAAGAGAGGAAAAATGGAAATAATTTTGGAGTCGATCCACTACTACCATGAAGAAAATATTTTATGTTGTTTTGGGTAAACATGTAACAAAATCCATTGAAATTTCTTCTCGTTGTTGACTTGGTATAGATAATGGTTGTTGGAGACCTAACATCTTGACTATCTCTCCCTTATTCTATTGGAAGACCAAACATTCAGACACAAACTTTTGAACATCAATTTTAAGACCTTTCCAGAAAAAATACTTCTTCATCATGTCGTATGTTTTTTATAATCCTAAATGTCCTCCTATAGGAGAAGTCTACAATTGTATAAGGACCTTCAATTTGAATTGGGAATTCTTACATAAATAAAGGCGATAATGATACCATAGAAAATCATTCTTCCATATAAATTATCTACTGAAATATGGTTCTCATGTGTTTGTTGAAATATCTTTCATACCTCTTGATATTCCTTCCATTCTATACTTACTTCCTCCACTCAATCAAAATTGTGGAATAGAAATAGCATTTCTTCTTCTTTCCTTGAAAGGACCTCTACTACAACATTATGTTTTCCTTTTTTGTAGATGATTTCAAAGTTATAACCCAACATGTTTGTAACCCATTTTTGTTTCTTTTCTAAAGACAATGATTGCTCCAAGAAGTAATTCAACCTATCATGATTTTTTTTTACTTTGAAATGTCTTCCTATTAGGTAAGGGCACCATTTCTTAAATGCATGTTGTATGGTGAACATTTATTTTTCATAAATTGGTTTGAATAATATTTTTCCTTTAAGCTGGTTTCTTTCAAAGGCAAGAGGCCTTCCTTCTTGCATTAATACTTCACCAAATCCATTGTTTGAGGCATAACACTCCACAATAAATGACTTTTTAAAGTTAAGTGTGGTCGGGATATGAGTTGTACACATAGCCTCCTAATGTTTTTCCAAATTTTTGTTTTCTTCTTTGGTCCAAGAAAATGATTCCTTATTTAATAATGTTGTTAGAGGTGTTTCTATTTCACCAATGTTGTTTACAAACTTGCGGTAATAGTCTATCAATCGTAATAATTCTCTAATTTCCTTCAAGGTTTTGGGAATTTTCCATTCCCTCACAACTTTATTTTTTTAGGGTCCACCTTTAAACCTTCAAGAGATACAATATGACCCAAATATTCCACTTCTTGAACCCCAAAAAAACACTTGGAAGGTTTTGCATAAATTTATTTATTTTCCAACAATTGTAATATTCTTTCCACATGTTGTACATTGTCTTCCCAATATTTGTTGTAGATTAGTATGTAATAAAAAAAACTAACATAAATTTTCTAAGGAAGGGATTGAATATAAATTTAATCAAGATTTGAAATGTTGAAGGTGCATTAGTAAGTCCAAATGGCATGACCATAAACTCATAATGAACTTCATGTGTTCTAAAATCTATTTTAGGAATGTCGTCCTTCCTCATTCTGATTAGATGATATCCAGAATGAAGATCCAACTTAGTAAATAATTTTTCTCCACA
This sequence comes from Picea engelmannii, assembly GCA_009831015.1. Taxonomy (NCBI): domain Eukaryota; kingdom Viridiplantae; phylum Streptophyta; class Pinopsida; order Pinales; family Pinaceae; genus Picea; species Picea engelmannii. Next base: position 518,713 of record ML794750.1, on the reverse strand, counting down.
TGCAATTCATCCAATAATTCATCAATTTCAGGAATAGGAAACTTATGTTTTATGGTCATTTTGTTGTGTTTTCTATAATTTGGACACATATGCCATGAACCATCTTTTTTTGTAACCAACACCACTGGTGAAGAGAAATAACTTTGGCTAGGTTGAATGATGCCAATCTATAACATTTCTGAGATCATGCACTCAATCTCACTCTTTTATGGTTATGGATATCAGTAGGTCCTAATGTTATGTGGTACACTTCCTGGTTGCTAATGAATATCATGGTCATGATCTCGAGTAGGTGGAAGAACTTTAGTAATTTCACAAAATACCTTGGAATGATTGTTGATAACTATTTGTATATCTAATGGAGTGGAGGATGTAGATGTTTTAACATCAAGTGAGCACAATTGTACAATTACACCATGGTGTCTTTTTTTGAGTAATTTTGTCATGCTATTAGAGATTATCACTTTAGAGGGTTTCCCTTGGATACCTGTAAGCTCAATTTAATTTCCAACACATAAAAATATCATGAAAAGATCCTAAAAATTAAGGGCCACTATTCCCAATGCTTGTAACTATTGGACTGCTAATACAACATTGCCACCACCCATTTGGATGGAAATCATGGATCTTTCCAAAAAATACTACCCCATTTTGAGATTAATACTATGGAATTTTCCTGAACAATTTATGGTACCTCCATCTATAATCATTAATTGAAACTTGGGTGTGGGATATACAAACAGATTGAGATATTTTTATACTATGTAATTGATAAAATTATTAGTACTAACAGAAACAATCAATATTTTTACCTTTTTCTTTTTGATGTATCCTTGTATCTTGAGGGTTTATGGAGTATTGATTCCGGCCAATGAATGAAAATATATTGTTGGAGTCATCTCTTCTTGATCTAGATCTTGTGACAGTTCCAATTCCTAATCTTCTTCCTCTTCCCAGTCTATGTATAATAATTTCTTCTCACCATATTTATGGCCCTTCCTGTACTTTCTATCATAGTTGAAGAAAATTACAGTTTCTCTTCTTCCATCCATATTTTGAGGTGTCAATATTGTCAGTTGAGGTATAGTTGTCTTATGAACCCCAAAACGACATATGCTTCTCATGCATGCTCCAATGGTAGACTCATATGTATCATTATTCTTGTCTTGAATATGATGAGCATACTTCATAGGATTCATAATATTTGCAAGATGTATTAAGAAAATATCATGTTTAATGTATTGTTTTATTCCATCCATGTAGCCTTACAACAATTGTTCATCACTTATGGCATCCACCCTTGTGGCCAATACTTAAAATTCTAAATTATAATATTCATTGTCACCTAAGTGCTTGATTCTTGTCAAATGACTAAAGTAGTCATGTTCGCAAACTCTCCCTTATTGTTCTTCTAAGTCTCTTTTAAATAAACCCCTAGTGTAATGATAAAAAGGGGACTTACTTTTAACTACCCATTGATACCATTGATATGGTATTATCTGAAAGTGCAAAGTGGTTATGTGAATCTTTTTCTATTATGTAGTTCAAAATATTTCTCTATTTGTTTTACCTACATAAAGACCTTTGTTCCATCATACTTCTTTAATTCAATCTTGGGAAAGTTGACTTTAGGACCCCCACCATAATTAACTCCACTATTAGAGTTGAATCCATTTGAAGGAAGCTTATTCAACATGGATATTACTTTTATTTTCATGTCTCCCTTCAAACACCTTATCAATTTTAGGTAACCTCCCTATTAAGGATTCCATAATTTTTTGTTCCATTTTTTCCATATTTCTTTTTATCTCTTCCTTATTTTCATCCATCATTTTTTTCATGTCATTCTTATTTTAATTCATCTTATTTTCCAATGTTCCTGATCGATTTTGAATCATCTTCTTTTCCATATCAATTTCCATCTCCTTTGTATGGATTCTAGAGAAAGTGATAAAACCACTAGTTTCCACATACTACTAATTTCATCAACTTGGTTCTTTAATTGGGATAGAATTTTTTTGAAATATTCATTTTCTTCTGAAGTTCTATGTGATCTTTTAGGAGGTTTAATTAGCATTGAGATTATTTTTGGAGCCATGTGGGATAAAAATAATAATGCTCCTGTATTTCCTCTTAATCACAAATTTTGTGGCACCTATCCATGGGATTCTATGAACTAAAATTATTCTAATTGATACATACATGCATTAAAATAATTTAGGTAACAAAATTTTACTATTTAAATGGAATAACATAAACATAACAAATACATGAAAAAGAGTACCTCCTCCTTGTTTTTTTGAAGCTGATCAGATGTAATGTAGTCAAGCTAAGATGATTCCAAACATTCCTTCTTTTACCACATGCCTAGAGTGAAACAAAAAAATTATCCTTAGAGCCAACTAGGATCCTAGCCGACTTCCTAGATTTCGGTTTATTGGCCCTCTATGTCAGTGACTGAAATAACAACAAAGAACATATGCTCTAAGAATACCATCACAAGAAATATATCTTCTAAGAATTATCCAACCTCTCAACATACTCCAATATCTCAACCTCCTCTCCCCTTCATCGCCTCTTCCTCTTCCTATTTATCATGGTTCCATACCCACCTCCCCAAGTATCCTCAACCACCACCATTATTACACATCAACCTCCCTTATCTAGATTTTTTTGAGAAAAGATAAAATAAGTTAAAATCTAAATGAATTACATAAAATAAAAATAAATACAATGTAAAGTCTTTCTTCTCATGCTATCTTATAACTGCAATTTGACAACTTTCCCAAATGTACATGAAAACCCACCATACTCATTTATTTCATCATAACAACCATCAATCAAAGTTAAAGAAGACATTTAATGCTACTAGATATTTTTGTATGCAATATAATTTACATAGTCATTAAACCATTCAATTAAATAATTAATATTTTACTTTAATAATTAACACATCAATTAAATCTACTAGTACATGTGCATATCTAGAAGACATATATCTTATGCATTTACTAACGATAAACAACCACTGACTCTAGTGCATAGTTCTTGTATGACCACACCAAGGCATGTAGGACAAAAGATCAAGTAAATGCATCATTTAAGAATATCAACAAACAAAATTAAAAAAAATCATCAATAACACATTATCACACTTTAAATGTCAAAGGGGAATCAAAAGAGGATTTTAAACATGGTAGGAATGAAGTGAGTAAAAAATAATGGCACATAAAATCCCGAATCAATATTCTCTACTAACATCGAAGCATCCTTCCTTCATAACCTACTTCCATATCCCATATTATTCTTTCCTCTACTGGACTAAGTTGGAGATCATCAATAACACATTATCACACTTTAAAATATCAAAGGGGAATCAAAAGAGGGTTTTAAACATGGTAGGAACCAAGTGAGTAAAAAATAGTGGCACATAAAATCCCCAATCAATATTCTCTACTAACATCGAAGCATCATTCCTTCCTAACCTACTTCCATATCCCATATTATCCTTTTCTCTATTGGACTAAGTTGGAGCGTCAACTATATTGACCTAACAACAAATAAAACCCTTAAGAAGAAGCGCCATACATCTTGATAAAGCTTCCCCAATAGGAAACTAGCATTTTCCATGACATGTCTAGGGGAGCGTGACTTCACAAAGACCTCCCATGACTCCCAGTTTCAGAGGATACATAGTGGGAAATACCTCCACCCCTCCTAATAAAACTAGTCTCAACACCATGATCCATACTCTACAATTACCGTTCCTAGAGTCACATAATCAAATGACCACTCTAGGAAAGTAGTGCATCCTCTCAAAACCACACTTACCATAAATCATATTAATAATTCAAATCATAAATTAAATAACAAGTGAAACTTATAGCATACATTATCTTATTGATGTCTACAACATCCAAGTTACCTTAGTAGTACAGTCATTTAGCTATCACATATCTCATCAAATAGTAGGTTAGTTCACTAATAACTCATATCGAAACATATACAACCGAGTTTCATATAAGAATATCTATCTATATTAACATTCAATTAAGAAATGTATGTTTATTTATATCATTCCTTGCATCTATTATGCATTCATAACTTAAATTGAACTAGTATCCATGCACCAAAGATAATCACCATGAACATATAATAGTAAAAAATAATATTATGCAACACATACATAGCTCTAGATGTAGACCTATCACATGTTTATATCAGTCTCATTGAGTCCAAATAATTACTAGCAATGAATTACTATGATGAGAAAAATCAAAGTGCTAACTTCCTAAGGCCAAAATATGGGGTGTTACATACAACCACCCTTCAAGAAACTTCATCCCGAAGTTATGGTTGTTCATAATATAAAAACATAATGACACACCTACGTGTCTTCGTTGATAACAAACCCTATGCTATAATAGTCCCACTAGACCTTTACTTGATAGAAAATGTGTTGAGGCTATTATTATATTGATTGTGGATACCCCTATTTAGCAAGAACCTTATTGTGTCTAATCTCTATTTTATTATCACTTGTAATTTAATTAAATGAAATACACACTTCTCTGTATTGATTTATGCTTCTTCAGTTCCATATATGTAATGACTTGTTTTAAATTAACTTCTAAAAATTCTACCTAATGTACAACAATTTCTACCAATTTCTACCAGGTTTATAAAATCCAGATTTTCTCAACACTTTACGCAAGTAAAATTAAAATTTATCAATAAGTAATGCATAAATTCTAATTGAGTACCTTAACTCTGATGCTAATTTTCGTTGTCAGCTGCCTTCCTGCTGCTACCTGCTGGCTTCCTACTCTGATGCTACCTGCTGCCTTCCTGTTGCTACTTGCTACATAGTCCAGTCCTGTTGCAAACACAGAAAATAATTGCCCAAAACCTCTTGTCCACCCTACCAACTAGGAAAACGACCTATCTCCAGGATATCTACGGATATCCTGGCCCTCCGAGCCCAAAAATTCTAGCAACTCGGTGCCCGCCTGATCACTAGGTCACAACCAACAAATCCTGTGCCTCAATCTGAGCACACCAATCTCACAGCCCCTCTCGGCTCTCTCCCATAGCAAGAAAATAGTCTCCCCATCGAATGCCTCCTCCCAACTCCTTTCCCTCTCTTATTTCCCCTTCACCGCCTTTCCTCCTTCCATTAAATCCCTTATCCCTACATTTAATTACCCTTATCCATTCATTAAATATATTATCCATGTATTGAATACGTTATCCCTTGTGGGATATGTAACTCAATTTAAGCATTATATTTTTTTATCCAATTCTTATTTAATACTTTATTAATTAATGACTTAATTAATAATTAAATCAATCATTAACCATATTGATTAAAGAGTTAATTATACTTAAATTAATCATAATCAAGAATAACTAATTAATAATAAATAATTAGTTAA
>ML794750.1:470806-499931 GCA_009831015.1 Picea engelmannii | reverse complement strand
ACCATTCAACTCATTTAAAGCATAAATGCTTCAGACCATCATTCATGAACTTGTACAATGGACAATTTGACAACTCGGCTCATCGGGGCTTCCGTGATAAAAGATGTCAATTATTGATGCATTCTATGAACATGCCTTCATCTATCGGATTTTTGCTTTCGGCTATCCTTCAGTGTCTAGAAGAGCAGTTTGGATACAAAATGTCCTCAACATTCAATTATACAAGGTGACTTCCAATAAGAACAGTTGCTCTTGAAACCGGGGCTGCCAGCGTATATCAAGATACAAGAGTTCCTACTTCCTTTACAACATAAGTAGCACTCACACAAGATCTGAATTCATTATCTTGGATCTTCATTCTGCACCTGCAACTTGTTAGAGTAGTCAATTCTAACAATCTTTGCTCTTTACACATCGAGTTGACTAGATTCAATATGTTTCAAATTCCAAGATCTCATACAATATTCAATGCATATTCATTGAATTCATAATCTCTCAAACTCACTAAAATGTAACTCACACATACTTGCACAACACGCATAGATACAGAAAAATAAATAGACCTTCTACGACAGCTCACGTCCTCTACACTTTGATTCGATGGCTGCTCTTTGACTGCAGCAGCTTCTGCCCTTTATCCTTGTCATGCATGAAACGATCCGGAGTAAATTGTTGTGCATCCTCGAAGACCAGGGGATCTCTCATTGCCATGGGCTGATACCCGGCCAGAAGCTCGCCTTTCTTCACCTGGTAGCATGCATCATGTGACTCGAGAATGAAATCCTCCTTCGTTTTTGCATACTGAAGGGCAACCGGCGGGTTCATCCTCAACACTTTGTACACCGTGGATTGGACCAAACACATGCACTTCAAAGCCTGGGCGTCTAGGCGGTCATTATAGCACAAACCCCCCTCAAACCTCCTCCACCATATTTCTCTGCAATTGGCCACGCACTTCCTCTTTTTGAAAGAAAATCATTCACGAGAAGCGCAGGAAAAATCACCCACACAGGCACACGAAAATCTTCACACAACAAACATTAGTGCCAAGATGAATAATGGCAGGTCTTCGTTTGATTGATTTCCTCTCTGCGGCAGCGGCTCTTAGAAATATTATAGATTTCCTCAATGCTCACAGCATGAATACAGGGCAGACTCTCCTTCAACAGCTAATCTTCTACAACAGCAAAACAACACACAAAAAAAAAACGAATCTACGCTCACACTATAACCTACAATCTACAACAGCGAATTGATCTCACATTGCTCTCATATTCCAGCCCCTCTAGTGAGAGAGTCAGTGCTGTTCTAGCTCTGATACTAGGACATAATTTACGAGAGTAGCCATAACACGAAAATTACACACAAAAAGATAACTGTATTACTATTTCAAATCCAAAGATACAATAGGTATATGTAGCTAGAGTTAGATCCAACCAATTCCAAACATAGGTATGGAGGTTGAGATAATATCTCAACAGCTCCTACAAAATCTCAAACCAAATCCAAACCAATCTCTAAATTAATCATTAATTCTAACAATAATATTCTCTATCAATATCTGATTTCATTAAGATGACATTGCCTGAGTTCTCTATTGGCACATTTTCTAAGAGCTCCTTGATCTCCAATGGACAAAACGAATGTTGTTTAGACAAGGGAAATGTGGGTAAGTTTTGGAATGAAAATATTGATAGTCAAACCATTGTTGCTTTGGTATGGAACAAGTGTATCCATCCAAATTTTATCGAAACTATAGCCTTTTAAAATTGGAACGCTAAGATGAAAAATCCTGCATTCTATTTCTACTTCATTTTGGACCTAAATAATTGAAATGTCTGAAATTTTTACAAGTTGGACTCGTCAATGAATCAAAAATAGAAACACCAACAAAAAATAGATATTCTACTAAATCCAACTCAGGTTGATATTTCTTTTAATACATTATTACTCGTTTCCTATATAAGTGGAGATTAGATATGTGGACAACTATTGTATCCTGCATAAATGTAAACTACAAGGAATATATGTGCACAAAAATATATAATGTTGTTACATAAATACGTTAAGGAATGGTGATAGGTTATTCGTCAAGGAACTACAATACGAAGTTTATAGATAGTTCATTTGAGAAGAATGGTTCTAGCTTAGAGATCAAGGCGTAAAGAATTATACAACAAGCAATAATGCTACAGATAAGAACATGGTTTAGCGATCTAGTCGTTGGGGTTTAAACCAGAACATCCATGTATAAAATACCAACATTCCAAGATTGATTTTAAAGACACCAACATTTGATTTACTTTGACCAAGTATACAATCAACATATACAGAATAATGATTTGCATGAGTTTTAAGAACCAGAGAATTAAAATTTTCATAGTTTAAATTTTTACGCACAATAGAGACATACAAATTTATCTTTAGAGTGGAATTACACAAATTTATACACAATGCAGAGATAAACTTTGAGTGAAATAAAACACAACATTTAAACTAGAACAAATATTTTAACCACAATGAAACTTTGAGAATGTTGAGAAGTTGGATTCACTACATGCACCATGGCTAAATTTGGGGATGATACTTCTAGAGAAGTGCATGTTAAATACTTGTTCCATACCTTTGACACTCCACGACCCTTAGGGTCCTAGTTTTTAAACACATACTTTGATACCAAATGTAACACCTATCAATTGGATGTTATGAAATAAAACTATGCTAACTAATACATAAATACATTAAAAATATTGATGTAACAAAATTTTACTACTTAAACGAAATAAAAATGGAAAAGAAGAAACATAAAAAATACATGCAAAAAAAATACCTCATGTAGTCGAGCTAAGATGCTTCCAAAAATTCCTTCTTTTATCACTTTATCAGAGTGAAACAAAAAAATTATCCTCTGAGCCAAATAGGAGCCTAAATAGATTCCCAACTCCAAGAAACCTGGTTTCCTGGCCCTCAGTTCCTATGACTCGAAGAACAACAAAGCCCATATGCTCTAAGAAGACCATCACAAGAAATATTTCTTCCAAGAATTATCCAACCTCTCAACCTCCTCCCCTCTTCATCACCCCTTCCTCCTTCTATTTATGATGTTTCCATACCCACTTACCCAAGTATCCTCAACCACCATTATTATTTGTAACACACCATATTTTGGCCTTAGGTTGTTAGAACTTTGATTTTTATCATCATAGTAATTCATTGCTAGTAATTATTTGGACTCGGTGAGACTAATACAAACATGAGAGAGGTGTACATCTAGAGATATGTGTGTGTTGCATAGTATTATTTTTTACTATTATATGTTCATGATGATTATCGTTATGTGATTTGGTTAAACATATAAATTTAAATATGGAATTTCGGTACATGGAAACTAGTTCAATTTATGTTGTTCAAATGTACAATAGATGCAAGGAATGATAAAAATAAACATACATTTCGTAATTGAATGGTAATATAGATATGGATTCTTATATGAAATTGTGGTGTATATCCATGGATATGAGTTATTAGTGAACCAACCTACAATTTGATGAGATATGTGATAGCCAAATGAGTGTAGTACTAAGGTAACTTGGATTTCGTACATATCGATAATATAGTGTATTCTATAAGTTTCATTTCTTATTTAATTTATTATTCAAAATATTGTTATGATTTATTGTAAGTGTGATTTTGACAGGATGCACAACTTGTCGAGAGTGGTCGTTTGATTATGTGACTCTAAGAACAATAGCTGCACAATATGGCTTCGTGTGTTGACCATAGTTCTACTAGGAGGGGTGGAGGTATTTCCCACCATGTATCATTCGAAACCTAGAGTTGTGGGAGGGTTGTGTGAATTCATGCTCCCCTAGATGTGTGATGGTGATCTTGCTAGTTGTTTGTTGGGAAATCTTGGTAAATATGTATGACACTTCCTATTGCAGCTTCTATCTGGGTTTAGGTCAACATAGATGACACTGGACAACTTAGTGTAGAAGAGGAAAGGATAGGATGAAAGATGGAATTAGGTTAGGAGATCAAGATTCTTTGATGTTAGTAGAGAATATTGATTTGGGATTTTATGTTCCACTATTGTTCACTCACTTGGTTCCTACCATGTTTAAAACCATTTTTTAATTCCCCTTTTATATTTTAAGTGTGATAATGTGTTATTGATGAATTATTATAATTTTGTTCATTGAGATTATTAAATGATTCATTTACTTGATGTATTGTCCTACATGCATTAGTGTGATCATACAAGAACTATGTAGTAGAGGAAATGGTTGTTTATTATTAGTACATGCATAAGATATGTGTCTGCTAGATACACACACATAGCCTGCACATGTACTAGTAGAATTAATTAATGTGTTAATTATGAAAGTAGATTATTAACTATTTAACTGAATGATTTAATAACTATATAAATTATATTGCATGCAAAAAAATCTAGTAGCCTTAAATCTGTTCTTTGACTTTGATTAATGGTTGTTATGATTAAATAAATGAGTATGGTGGGTTGTCGTATACATTAGGGAAAATTTTCGATTTTCATTTATAAGCTAGCATGAGTAGAAAAACATTGCATTTTATTTCTTTTATTTTAAGTTTAATTCATTTATATTTTAATTTATTTTAACTTTTGCCAAAATATGTAGATAAGGGAGGTTAATGGCTAATAATGGTGGTGGTTGAGGATACTTGGGAAAGTGGGTATGGAAAAATGATAACTAGGAATAGGAAGGGGTGATGCATGGAAGAGGAGGATGAGAGGCTGGATAATTATTGGAAGATATATTTCTTGTGATGGTCTTCTTAGAGCATATGTACATTGTTTCTTCTGGAGTGACGGGTATAAAGGGCCAAGAGATAGAAAGGTTTCTTGGAGCTAGGAAGTCGTCTAGGCTCCTTTGAGGATAATTTCATTGTTTCACTCTGGGAAAATGGTAAAATAAGCAATGTTTGGAAGCATATTAGATTTATTACATGACAATTGATTAGTTTCAACAAAACAAGGAGGAGAAGGTATTTTTCCATGTATTTGTTATGTTTATGTTATTCCATTGTTATTCCATTTAATGTAATATCCTCAAGTATTAAACATTTTATGGAAATTCGTACTTGATTTTATTAATACATTTAACTGTTATTTTTTTAATTATTGTGCAAGAGTTTCACTTGCCAACTGTCCTCCTTTGATGGAAAGATGTAAGAGAAAAAAAAATAATTTAATAAATGCATGAAACAAGTGAAACAACCAGGTTAAAAATAGCTGACGATGATTCCATGAGTGGGGAATAGGTTTGAGTTAACTCGGAGAAAGATTTTACAAGTGTCACTGGTGGAGTGTTGCCACTAGCAGCCCCTAAAAATCATGGATTTCTAAAGTTGAAAATATTCGAGGGGAATGAATTTAATGAAAATTCCTAGGCACACTAATGATAAATAAAACATATATGGGAGGCAGGATACTGCTTAGTGTGATGTGGAATGATATATTTTTTGTGTGGGCACTCCCATGTTAGAAAAATAATTTCTGAGACTATACAGAGATATATTGGCTAAGGAGTGGAGCTCAATTCACCCTTTAAGAGTAATAGTCAGGCTTTGGGGTGACCAGAACAAGTATCTTGGTTGTTCAACATCTACGGTTGGTGGAATGTGGTTGTTCCATTTGTTTTTGATTTTTTGGTTTAGATATGTATGATCTACATCTTCATTTTTTACATATGCATCACTTGCTTATTAAATCCTTGTTAAATTGTAGAGATTGATTAGACATAAGTATGATTGTTAAAGTTAAAGGGTAGAATTATATCGTGTTTAATTTGGAAAATTACCATGCTATAGTACTATATATCTTGTTAATATAAAAATATAGTATCATATGGAAAATTTTAAGAAATAAGACTTGAAAGGAATGAACATTGATCATCTCTTAGACATATATAAATATACTGTGGAAATAGTTGAATATAGTACTATATGAAAAATTTCATAATGTTAATTAATTAATTTATGCATCACATATAAATTTCAGATTTATGAAGTCCCTACAATTCTATACCATTTCATAACTCATGTTATAGTATTTGGATCTATATTCTTGGTGTAACGACACTGTCATTACGACAACCAAATGATGTACAAAAGGTCAATTTTATTTTTTTTATTGGCGTTAGTGAAAAGTGGAGCATCACAATTAAAAGAAACATTGTCGACACTTCAATCACATAAATTAAAGAAACAATAAAAATCATTAATAATCCAATATGACACTTGGTCGACCTATTGGCACCAAGAATCAAGACACACAAGTAATCTAACTAAATGCAACCCATCCTAACCACATCAATCCAAGGTGTAAGAGAACTTAATTACTAAATCAATCATACAAAGTCATAAGCTAAATCACAATGTAATAAACTTCAATTGTTTCAAGGCGAAAAGAAAAAAACATCCACTAGACTTCAAGGCGTGTGATAAATCCACTAACCTAAACATTCAACATTCATTAGTGTTGCACAAGAGTAGTTTATCAAGATATTTCACCAAGATCTATCTACTCAATCAATTGAAATTAATTTAATGGATGCAAGAGTAAATTATCATCTTATTCATGATGCAAGATAATCAACATTAAATTGAAAGTGTAATAGAACGTGAAAACTTCATCATTCAACGACGACAAGGGTTGAGGGGAAAGTGTATTGACTTTATTTTCAATATGTGTGTGTGATCTAACTACTAGGTAAGTCAAAAATCAACATAACTCGATGCACGCATTTATTATTAATCTCTTAATTAAACATAGTCATCATTATTCAAGGCGCACACAAAATCTAATCTCTTAGGAGATTATCCGCCAACCTAGTTCAGTTATGAAGTAGAATGTATTAAGTTCAACATGTGATTAATCACTTACTAAATCAACAATACATCACAATATTATTTAATGCATTATTATCGTCAACTCTAATTCTCAAGGCAGACAGTAATCATCAATCTATCTACAAGGCACAAGATAACTATCAACTCTATTAACACCATTACATAATTTTAGTTGTGCAAGAGAAGTCTCGGTTTAAACTCATGGTGTCGGGTATCTAAAAACATCACCTACTAAACATCAATTACTTGATCACCGCTTCTCTCTCTAACAACACTCAAAGTAATCCAGCCCAACTCAACCTAAATTCAGGGCATACAAGTGTGTCTTGTTTCCATGAGAAAATCCTAACTTCAAAAGTTATAGTGGGTGAGAAGAAGCTAAAGAGTAAGTTTATAAGGTGGAAATTGGATTACATCCCTCTCCAACCCTCATTGTATCCCACCTAACCATTCTAGAAAAACTCCTTGAACAGATTAAGCCTCTTATTCAATTGTGAAGTAGAAGCACCTATCAAGGAAGATTACCTTACTACTTTTAATAGTTTCACTCACAAAACTCTAAGTAAAAATTTGGAGAATGGTTTAATTTGGTGGAAACGAATCAAGCCATGATGACTAACATGGATTATCCTAAAATATCTAGAAAATAATAATCTGGAACATAATATCTAGAACATAGTAATCTGAATTTTAAAATTTTAAAATGCCAAAAAGATTTAATACGCATGTTAAAAATATTATTTAAAAAGGACTTGGTTGGAAGTGAGTTCATCAAGAAAAATTTCTAAGATAACAACCAAGGTTGTTATCCCCAAAAAATTCCTTCTTTAAAAAACCATGAAGGGTCATCCTGAGCGCCATCTATCAAACGTAAATTGAAAACCTAAGATTTTATGTCATGCGCTGATCACAGGAGGCTGGCTTCGCATAATTTTTAACATGCAGACCACTCTTCAAGGAAATGAGTGAGGAAGGAGGAGTCTAGGATGTTACTCAGAGTTCACATAGATGGGTGTTGTCAAGATAATATGAGTTCCCATTATATCAACCTTTATTGGTTGAAGCATACCACCAATCTCATTCAATGTTCTAGTTTACTCCAGGTAGATCAGTTTATGAATACAAAATCGAGAAACCTTCATCTCTAGGAGACAGGGAATATTACTGAGATTATGAGTGATAGGAATCTATAATCGATCAGGAGGGATCATTATTTCTATCACAAAGAGGAGAGCTTCACTTCTCTAACCTCTCCATAACGTATAGATTGAAAGGAGAAAAATGACTTCTAGGTGGTTGACATGCACTTTTGGAGAGGAAGGGAAAACATGAAAAGAACCAATCTAGAAACACAAAAAAAATAAAACACCATATAGAAATTGCTACCCTCAACACAATATCGTCTTCCTAAATTCCTATTTTACTACTTATTTCTCAGGGATGTTTGGTCGAGCTCTTTTTATTCTTCTTTCTTTTCAATTTCTCCTACTTTTTCTATATAAATGGAAAAGGATCTACTAGAATACTAACAAATGGTCTCATTTGGTGCATCAAACCTGAGTTATTCATGTTTCTCAATCAATGTTATGTCCGGTGTGTGAAAAACCATGAGCATAAGTGGTGGGCAATTACAAAGTTTACACAAGATCAAGGACCTACTGTCCGAACCTAGAAACGTCAGGTCAGTTACAATAAGTTACTAAAAATTTGCAATAGGTGGAGGCCCAACAATGGCAAGAATAGAGGGATTACTCATACAGAAATAATTCAATTGAGTGATGAGATGAAGGGATTCAACATCAAATGTGCGGAGAATAGAAGAGGTAAACCCTTCCCCCTTACACTCTCCAGGTTCCATTTTGAAGCACAAAAAAATTTTACTTGACCAAGATTAACCCATGAAATATCAAGCCCATAAGATGACCAAAGAGAGATCCCGCAGAGGTTGCTAACTAGAGTGAACATAACTGAATTCTCAGCATCGGGGTCTCAAAAATTCGATGGCAATGCTCTGTGCTTCTATAAATATTTATTCTAGCGTAGAATTTTGAATTAATGGCAGTGGTCATACTTTTGTCCTTATATTTGATGCTCAGATTTAAATAAAGAAAAATACAGTGACAAAATGTTCAACTCAGATTCGAAGGATGAAAAAAAATGTAGAGAGTAAAGAAGGTGAAATTTTCTAACCAATTAATGTTGAGTGAAAGAAAAATACGTTGAGGGTAGCATATTACCGAAATGTATTTACTGTGTGAATGGAGTTTGTTTTCAGGAGAAACGCCAAGGATAATGGTATTTCTTTTGGATTCATCAGCAATTTCAAGGTATTGGGGGGAATTCAAAATGAAATTGCAAGCAAAGGATAATCCACACAGAAAAAAATTTTAATACATAGAAGAAAAGTATTAGAGTGGAATCAGAAGAACTCCAGTCAGGAAACGAGTGTATAGAAGCAATCATAACCATAAATCCTTCTTCAATAAATTGAACAAACATTTATTTCATGGAATAGAACAATATCAATTGAATTTACCAACTACTGTTCTATATATACATTACAATATTCATCAATATCGATATTCATATACAGAAAAATTATAACTAATTTACAATGCTAAATTTAAACATGTGTATCGTAACCAAAGGAGAAGAATATAAATTCGTCGTCTCATGCTTGCACTCCATCCAAATCCTTCTTTCTAACCATTGAGACCTCACTAGTATCTCCCAGCCAATACTATGGGTAGTCTTCTTCCCCTTGATTCCCCAATCCACAAAGGGGCCACGTACACAAACTAGAGAAAGTTATCTCCCATCTTGCCTCACAAGGTCAAGATACGACTCTCTATATGAGCTGGGTATCCCAACTCCCACAAGAAAAACTAGTCAAGAGAAAAATCCAACAACATAACCTTATGCATACCAGTCGTGATCCATTCCCCTCCTTTGCCATTTCTTGTATAGAGTTCTCTTAGTGACTAGTTTCCAAAATGGACATTTAGTTGTTTTTATTAAAATGTTATTAGGAATATTCTCCCTCGTACACTTGTCACCTGATCCCTTAGTTGCACCAGAAATTCATTTAATTAATTAAATTAATTTACCAATTTCCTTCACCCACCTAAAAGCATTCCTAAAAACTCGCATTGATGTCCCTTTATGCCCTCACATTCCCTTAATGACTGATGCCTTTCTTAAATCTTAGTTGAGTTCGAATTTAGAAAGTTGTTTACACTAGATTCCCTTCTATGTTCTACATTCCTTTTGTATTAAAGTTTCCCCTTTTTGCTTTAAGTTCTAAATTAGAAAGTTTTTCACATAGCCAACAATTAAATTTTCCAGATAAATTCTTTCTCCTTTAATTTTTAAATTTGATTTTTCTTCATCCCCCCCTTATTAATTGATTAATTAGTTTTAATCCGTATACCTCCAATTAGACGTATGCTCTAATTTCAATTATTCTTAGCAAAATTGTTTTAAGGGAAATTTTATAATTATTAAACTTTACTCGTACAACATTTATTTTAAGGATGACCAAGTCAAAATGAGATATTGTTTTCTAGGTACCTAGGTTCATTGAGTCAACAATGTTAAAACCATGACATTCCCTTCAAGACACACTACGTGCTCCGAGGGTGCCACTCTCCTGTATTCATGTTTCATTTATGCGTCATTCAGTTCAAGACGCACTAAATGCTCCAAGGGTGCCACCCGCCTTTTGGATGATTTTGGTAGACGTCCAAACCTTGGAGTCCAAAATCCGTCAGGAGACCTTGTGGTTGACTAAGGGCCTCTAAGGAATAAGGACCTTTCCTTATTGCACACCCCTTTGAATCTTTGTGAGCCACTGTCTCAGTCTTCCCTCATGGCATCTTGGATCTCTCGAAATAGGTAATCATTAACCTACAATTCGATCCATGACAAGAGTGCTAGTAGCATGTGGCAGGGTTGCTGCCACACCTCTCCCTCAATATATTTGGTTATCGTGCATGGCCCCTTTACTCTTAATGTGCTTCTGATTAGCAATTAATCATCACCTTGCATCCATCAACGAAACATGTAAACAATCGATAAATAACATCATAATATACCTGGTCGTATGTAACATACGCAATAACAAAAATACTCAAACCATATATAGTCCACCCTCTGACTCGATCTAGATTCCAAGGAGGTCCATCGATGCCATAGACATCCTCAATCTGTCTAGAGTCTTGCATACTCAGGAGAAACCAGTCAATATCACCCATCTATACATAAATAACATAACATAACATCATAATCCACAATCTCATCATCATAATCCATAAGCGAATCAAAAATCATATAATGAACTGATTTACTTGCACGCAAGTGTCCTGAAGGAATAAGTCACATTAGGTGCTCACAAGAGAAGGATGTTACATACACTCCCTCTTCTTTTAAACTTCCTCCCAAAGTTTCACAATATACAAGTGCGGAAATATAAAGGATCTGACAATATCTAAATTTCTAGCTATTAAACAAAAATGGAAACTGTTGACGCATATCATATGCATCCTCCCCGGTAGCTGAGTGTGGACTATAATCATCCCAATGTACCTTGACCTCATCGATGGTTTGAAGTTGTATCTCTTGAATACGATGGTCCAGAAAGCAGATTGGCTCCGTCGTGAGAGCACCCTCTCCAAACATCCGCCAAGAACTCAAGTCAATCACGTGCGTATGATCACTGACCTAAATTGGCACATAGATACAAGATAAATATTGAGAAACACCTCAAGGAATGAGTCACAGTTAGCCATTAGGCCCTTCATAATTCTGGTCATGCGATGAACATCGACAAAACCCTTATGTCGATCTAGCGTTTCCTCCAACCCTTTTTTCGTATTGTTTGTACTGGTTATACCATTTCTTGGATCGCTTCTAGTCCTACTAGGACCTCATCCTCAAGTCTATCCCAGATCAAAGGCATCCAATATGGTTGCTGGTAGCAAAGCTCAATGGTGCCTTCTAAATGATACATTGTTGGTTGTTTTCGCACAAAAACTAGGCCAACAACAAGAACTATTCCCAACGTTTTTGTTGGTCCAACGTACACATACACAACACAACCTTCCAAATTTGTTTCATTCCTTTGGTCATCCTATCTATCTCAGGGACATGTTGTATTAAATTTTAGTGGTGTTCCGAAGGCCTCTTGGGAAACTGATCCAAAATGTCTTGCAGACATTTGTTCCCTTATCAGATATGATTCTTTTGGTACATCTGGCAGTCTCAAGATCTTGCAAATGTAAAATCTAGCTATACTTGGTGCCTGATGCATCATACACACAGGGAAAAAGGTGTGCACTCTTTGTTAGAGTTTCAACTATCACAAAAATATAGTCGTGCCTCCTTTCTGTTAACGATAATCCAACAATAAACTCCATCGAAATGAACTCCCATTTTGATTTTGGAAAAGTGTGTGGTTGTAGTAATCTTGTTGGATGTCTATGTTAAGCCTTCACTCACTGATGTCCTAGACACCTCGCCATGTAGATAACCATGTCTGCATTCATCCTTACCAGAAGAATGAGGGATTAAGGTCTTCACTCATCTTCGTGACTCCAAGATGAGCCATGTACACTACTCTATGAGATTCATTTAGGATCAAACCTCTCAATTTGTCATTGGGTGGTAATTAAATATTGTTATTATATCCCATTAATCCATCGTTTTCCATAGTAAATCCCTCAAATTTTGGTACCAACAAGGTGTTTTATCCGATAAATTCCCTAACCTATTGATGCCACTCATCGTCGCATTGTATAGTTAGAATTATTTCACGTAGATTCATCTTAAAGTGGTATCACCGACAATATGTGTGGTCTCCAACTCAACGCAGAAAGGGAACTATGTTCATTGTTCCCTTTATGTACTAAATCTCAAAATCATACTCGCTAAGCATTTTTGACCAACGCATTTTGTCGCACATTCAAGTCACTTTGCATAAAACTGTGTTGTAAACCACAGTGTTCCATTTCTAGTTTGAATTTTCTTCCAATCAGGTAGTATTTACACACTCTCAGGGCATACACAATGACTAATAAATCCACATTGTATAGTTCTCCTCATGCCTTCTTAGCTTCCTTGAACTGTAAGCAATCACTTGACCATGTTGCATCAAGAATTTTCCTAAGCCTTCCTTGGATGCATCAATTAAAACGAAGAAGTCCTCATCCATGTCAAGGAATTTTAGTATCGGTGCTATCGTCAACAACTCCTTGAGCCTTCAAAATGCTTCCACTCATTTCTTGGTCCACACAAGCTTCTTGTTCTTCTTCTGCAATTCTGTAATCAAATTGATATCTTCGAAAAACCTTCAATGAACCATTGATAATATCCATATAAACCCACGAGGTTACGTCCTTATGGTGTGTTCATCAATGCAGGCCATTCCCCAATATCCTCTACCTTCACTAGATTGACAACAATACCTTTGTCGGAGAAATATAGAACCAAGTGAAATATTTGTCAAGTTCTCCCGTCCTCCTAGAATATATCAATATGTCATCAAGGAATAATTGATGATAGTAAAGAGGAGCCTCCACAAACCATGTTTCTTCCATAAGAAAATAATAGGAGCAACCCAAGGTGACATACTTGGATGTATAACTCCTATGTCCAACAATTCCTTTAGTTGCATATTCAAATCCTATACTCAGGGGTTGACATCTGATAAGGTGCTCTCACAACTGGTTCAGTTCCAATGTTTGAGCCTATTTCAAACTCCAACTCTCTTGTGGGTGGAAATCAGGGAAATTTTTCTTGAAACATGTCAACAACACTTGTGCCTCGGGAAGGTCTTTCTAATCCTTCCATCAAGCCCTTGTCATTCAGTGCTAATATTTTATATAGTTGGCATCCATGTGTAGGCTCTTCTGCTGCTGTAGGGAGAAGTGAACCTCATGTATACTCCTTGTTTTATTCCTACAATAACACTTCTTTGTCCCTCAATGTCAGTCCAACTCAACTGCTTCATCTCACCATTGAGTATCACATCATGTGATTCCCACTAGTCCATATTGATCACATCATCATAAGATATTAATATCGTGGCATAGGTCGGACTTCATCACACTATTCCCTAGATTAAATTGACAGTTCATATCCCTTCCTTCAACCATCTAGTTGGCACCTGAAGCCATTTCGATGAATATAAACTCGTCCAATTGAAATCCTTTACCTAAAACCCTTTAGCCTGGTACTGGAAATATAGCTCTCTTTAGCACCAGGATCTATCAAAAATACTTAAGCTCTGGTCAATGATGGTTCCTATCATCTCGATCATAGTAAACGGGTGCTCAGCTTGGTGGTTAATTATTGAGGTCATGAATCCTATGGTCCTTGCCCATCTCCACAATGGTAGTGTGTCCTATTGAGCCAACTTCTCTGGCCTTTTCAACCAGACAATATTGCTGGTAAGGTGTCTCTCCATATGGCCATCACCCATCTTCGGTCCAATCTCCTAGCCCCAAAGTAGAAGTTTTTGGCCTACTAGACTAAGATCTTGGTCTGTTCTACTGACACGCCTAACTATAGTTGTTGGTGACGGTCTCTGGTAGGGGTCTTCTGCTAATGAACCCTTCATCATGGTGTCATGAAAAAAGTGTCTCTAGATGTATATTGATGCCAATATGGTTGGTTTGGTTGGTGTTTGATGTTGTTGTGCACAAGATGTCATTAGTCCCGACGGTCTTGCAGGAGTCCTGACCTGAATCCCACGGGTCAATTCATCTTCAATCTTGAGGTCTAATAGAATGCATCGTGCAACATACAAGGCATTTAGACCCTCACCTTCGCATGAAATCTAGAGTTAAGGACGAACACGTACTTGTTGATCTCCATCTTCTTCATGTTCAGATGAGGGGTATACCAAAGTAGCTCCATAAGTCTCGTCTCATAATTCAGCACCGTATGACCACCTTGTCGTAAGGCGCTAAACTCATCAAGTTGGTGCTCCATGCATTCCTCTAACATTACTTCTCCTAGAACCATTCCTTGAATTGTTCCCATAACACGACTTCGACGACCATGTTTAGTTGAGGTAAGAGCATCTTCCACCATAGAAGATCGCTCCCCTTTAGCTGAAGACTATCATGTAAACCTTTGTGTTGGAGGTCATAACTACGATGTGCAAAGCACGTCGCCCTACTCTCCAGCCATGCCTCAACAATTGAGCCATCTGTCGCACTCGTGGACTCGGGAACTTAACCCTCTCAAGTTTTCTGTGTACACTACCAGTATGGTTGGGGAGCGTTGTGGATGCTCAAGAGTACAAGCGCTCTGGCCTCATCTAAGTATAGAAGTTTAATCTAGGCCTCTGAAATTCCATGGAAGGACCTTTTCAGACCATCCACATCCCTTACAAAAATTGGATCCTCCCCAAGGACTTGTTCTTCCCCTTGGGGTTTAGACTCCTAGGGCACGGGTGCTTATGGAGGCATCACACCTCCTTCCCCAGAACCACATTGTGAATCTATACAACACACCCTCTAACCGTGATTACCACAAGGATGGGTTAATAATTCAATCAATGTTGAGTATTAATCAAGGGATTAATTTAGTGGAAGGCATGGCTATCCACAGTCACAGGGTTGAACCCAGTCTGATACCATATGTAATGTCCCTGTCGTTACGAAAACAAAAAATGCACAATAGGTCAATTTGTTTTTTTATTGGCATTAGGAAAAAGTGGAGAATCACAATTAAAAGAAACATCATCGACACAACAAGTCACATAAATGAACGAAACAATAAAAAACATTAATAATCAAATACGACACTTAGTCGACCTATCATCACCAAGAACCAAGACACACAAGTAATCTAACTAAACACAACCCATCCTAACCACATCAATCCAAGACGCAATAGAACTTAATTACTAAATCAATCATACAAAGTCAAAAGCTAAATCACAATGTAGTCAACTTCAATTGTTTCAAGGCAAAACAAAAAACAAATATCCACTAGACTTCAAGGCGCGTGATTAATCCACTGATTTAAATATTCAACATTCATAATCATTGCGCAAGAATAGTTTATCAATATATTTCATGGCATACCAAGATCTATGTACTCAATCAATCGACATTAATTTAATGGATGCAAGAGTAAATTATCAACTTAGTCATGACGCAAGATGATCAACATTAAATTCAAAGTGTAATAGAAAGTGAAAACTTCATCATTCAACGACGACAAGGGTTGAGGCACAAGTGTATTCACTTTATTTTTGATATGTGCATGTGATCTAACTATCGTGTAAGTAAAATATCAGCATAACTTGATGCGCACATTTATTATTAATCTCTTAATTAAACATAATCATCATTATTCAAGGCTCGCACAAAATCCAATCGCGTAGTAGATTATCCGCCAACATAGTTCAGGGATGAAGTAGAATCTATTAAATTTAGCACGTTATTAATGACTTACTAAATCAACAATACATCATAATATTGTTAAACGCGTGAGTAATTGTCCACTCTAATTCTCAGGGTACACAATAATCATCGATCTATCTACACAACACAAGATAACTATCAACTATATTAACACCATTACATCATTTTAGTGGAACAAGAGAAGTCTCAGTTTAAAATCATGACGCCAAGGATATAAATGCATCAGCTAGTAAACATAAATTACTTGACGACCCCTTCTCTCTCTAACAACACTCAAAGTAATCCAACCCAACTCAACATAAATTCAGGGCATACAAGTGTGTCGTGTTTCCATGAGAAAATCCTAACTTCAAAAATTGAAGTGGGTGAGAAGAAGATAAAGAGTAAGTTTCGAAGGTGGACATTGGATTACATCCCTCTCCAACCCTCGGTGTATCCCACCTAACCATTCAATAAAAACTCCTTGAAGGGATTAAGCCTCTTCTTCAATTGCTAAGTAGAAGCGACTATCAAGGAAGACTACCTTACTACTTTTAATAGTTTCACTCACAAAACTCTAAGTAGAAATTTAGAGAATAGTTTAATTTGGTGGCAAAGAATCAAGCCATGGTGACTAAAATGGATTATCCTAAAATATCTAGAACATAATAATTTGGAATATAATACTATGAATTTTAGATTTAATAAGCATGTTAAAAATATTATTTAAAAAGGACTTGGGTGGAAGCAGGTTCATCAAGAAAAATTTCTAAGATAACAACCAAAGTTGATGTCCCCAAAAAATGCCTACTTTAGACAACCATCAACGGTCATCCTAAGTGCCATCTGTCAAACGTAAACTTAAACCCTAATATTTTTTGTTGTGTGGTGATCACTGGAGGCTGGCTTCGCGGAATTTTTAACACGCAGACTAATGTTCAATGGAAAGAGTGAGGAAGGAGGAGTCTGGGAGGTTACTTAGAGTTCACACCATCGAGTGTTGTCAATTGAATATGAGTGCCCATGAGAGAAACCTTTATTGGTTGAAGCGTACCACCAATTTCATTCAATCTTCTAGTTTACTCCAAGTAGAGCGATTAATGATTATGGATTCGAGCAAGCTTCATCTCTAGGAGACGGGGAATATTACTGAGATTATGAGTGATAGGAATCTATATTCGAGTGGGAGGGATCAATATTTCTATCACAAAGAGGAGATCTTCGCTTCTCTAACCTCTCTGTAACATATAGATTGAAAGGAGAAAAACGACTTCTAGGTGGTCAACTTGAGATTTTGGATAGGAAGGGAAAACACAAAAAGAACCAACCTTGAAACACAAAAAAATAAAACACCATATAGAACTTTCCAAGTTCAACAGAATATCGCCTTCCTAAATTCCTATTTTACTACTTATTGCTCAGGGTTCTTTGGTCGATCTATTTTTATGTTTCTTTCTTTGCAATTTCTCTTACCTGTTCTATATAAATGGAAAAGTCTTTGTTGGAATACCACTGAATGGGCTCGGTGGATGTATCAAACCTAAGTTATTCATGTTTCTCAATCAATGTTATGCCTGGTGTGTGAAAAAATGTGAGCAGAAGTGGAGGGTTATTACAAAGTTTACGCAAGATCAAGAACCTATTGTCCGAACGTGGAAACGTCAGGTCAGTTACAACAAGTTACTAAATATTTCCAAGAGGTGGAGGCCCAACGATGGAAGGTATAGAGGGACTATGCATACCGATAGAAGCCGAATGAGTGAGGAGATGAATGGATTCAACATCAAACGTGTGGAGAATACAAGAGATAAACCCCTCCCCCTTACACTCTCCAGGTTCCATTTTGGCACACAAAAAGAATTTACTTGACCAATATTAACCCATGAAAGCTCAGGCGCATAAGATGAACAAAAGTTGAGTGTGCGGAGGTTGCTGACTGGAGTGACCAGATTTGAATTCTCAGCACTGGGGTCTAAAAAATTCAACGCCAATGCTCTACGCTTCTATAAATATTTATTATAGCTCAGAATTTCAAATTAATGGCAGTGGTCATACTTCTGTACTTATTTTTTATGCTCATATTGAAATAAATAAAAATCCACTGATCAAAATGTTCAACTCAGATTCGAAGGATAAAAAAAATGCAGAGAGTAAAGAAGTTGGAATTTTATCAACAATCAACGCTAAGCATAAGAAAAATATGTTGAAGGTACTGTATTACCCAAATGTATTTACTGTACGAATGGATTGTGTTATCAGGAGAAACTCCAATTATAATGGCATTATGTTTCGATTAAGAAGCAGTTTCAAGGTATTGAGGGAAATTAAAAATAAAATTGCAAGAAAACGATAATCTACATAGACCGAAATTTAATAGATAGAGGAAAACTATCATAGTGGAATCAGAAGAACTTTAACTAATTTACATTGAAATTTTACACATGCGTACCGTAACCAAAGGTGAAGAATCTGAATTTGATGTGTTGTTCTTGCGTTTCACCAACTCCTGCTTCCTAACCGTTGAGACCTCTCTAGTACCTCCCATCCAAACCTGAAGGTTCTCTTCTTCCCCCTGAGCCCCCCAAGCCACAAAGAGTCCACAAACACAAACTAGATAAAGCTAGCTCACAACTCTCTATCCGAGCTGGGTATCCCAACTCCTACAAGAAAAAATAGTCAAGATAAAAATCTGACAGCATAACCTTACGCATACTAGTCATAATCCATTACCCTCCTCTATCGTTTCTTTTATAGAGTTATTTTAGTGACTAGTTTCCAAAATGCACATTTAATTCTTTTTATTAAAATTTTATTAGGAATATTCTCCCTCATACATTTGTCACCTAATCCCTTAGTTGTACCATAAATTCATTTAATTAATTGAATTAATTTACCAATTTCCCTCACCCACCTAAAACCCTTTCTAAAAACGCTCCTCAATGTCCCTTTATTCCCTCACGTTTCCTTAATGACTAACGCCTTTCTTAAAGCTTAGTTGAGTTCAAATTTGTAAATTTTTTTAGACTAGGTTCATGTCTATGTTCCACATTCCTTTTGTATTTAAGTTTCCCCTTTTTGGTCTAAGTTCTAAATTAGCAAGTTTTTCACATAGCCAACAATTAAATTTTTCGGATAAATTCTTTCTCCTTTAATTTTTAAATTTTATTTTTCTTCATCCCCCCTTTATTAATTTATTAATTAGTTTTAGTCCTTATACCCCCAATTAGACCTATGCTCTAATTTCAATTAGGCTTAGAAAAATAGTTTTTAAGGGAAATTTTATAATTATTAAACTTTACTCATACAACATTTATTTTAAGGCTTACCAAGTCAAAATGAGATATTTTTTCTACGTACCTAGGTTCATTGACTCAACAGTGTTAAAAATGTGACGTTCCCTTCAAGACGCACTACGTTCTCCAAGGGTGCCACTCATCTTTATTCATGTTTCATTTATGTGACGTTCAATTAAAGACACACTACATGGTCCAAGGCTGCCACTCTCCTTTGACTGATTTTGGTAGATGTCCAACCCTTGGAGTCAAAAGTTCACCAGGTGACCTTCTAGGATACTAAGGGCCAATAAGGAATAAGGAACATGCCTTATTGTGCACCCCTTAGAATCTTCATTAGCGATTGTATGACTCTGCCCTCATGGCATCGTGGATCTATCGAACTAGGTAATTTTTAACCTATAGTTTGAGCCAGGGTGTGAGTTCTAGTAGGTTATGGCAGGGATGTTTCCACACCTCTCTCTCAATATATCTAGTTGTCATGCATAGACCTTTTACTCCTAATGTGAGTCTGATTAGCAAGAAATTGTTAGCCTGCATCCATCAACGAAACATTTCAGCGATCCATAAACAACATCATAATATACCTAGTCATATGTCACATATGCAATAATAGAAATTCTCAAACCATATACAACCCACCCCCTGACTCGATCCAGAGTCCAAGGAGGTCCAACAATGCCATAGACATCCTCAATCTGTCTAGATTCCTACACACTCGGGAGAAACTAGTCAATAACACCTGTCTATACATAAATAACATAACATAACATCATAATCCACAATCTCAGCATCATAATCCATAAACAAAGCAACAATCATATAATGAATCGGATCACTTTCATGCAAGTGTCCTCGAGGAATAAGTCACTTTAGGTGCGCACAAGAGCGGGATGTTATAGCTGGTTACATGGAATTTATTTAGATATGCTATGATTGCAGTACAATATATAAAATATAAATGTTCTGCATTCAATTAAGAAATGAGAATAAATCAATAGCATAAATATACATACACAAGAAGGTAGTTGGAAATAATTATTCCAAAGAAATTAATGGACTTATGTCTATTAAATGAGAGATCATGTACAAAAATACAAGAATGGACTTTACATTTTATGAATATTTTAGTACTCTTAAATAGAGAGATTTTTCATGGAGAAATAAATTGTAAGACTATATATATATTCAATATTCGCTTTGATGGGTGAGCCATGGATAATTCTTTCGAATTATAAAAAAATAAAACATTGAAATTATTTCATAGGGGAATATGTTGAAGTGGAACTCGAATACATTTTGACCCGCATCGACCTTGAAGCCACATTAACGAATTTTAACGTGCAGTCGAAAATAAATGAGATTAGTAAGTTGTAAATAAAATTAGTTGAAGGTGAAATAGATTCAACTCATGCTAATTGAATTACCCTTTTGTTTCCATAAGAAATTATCTCCACTTTGTGTAAACAAGGTATCTAATCCTCACCTGCAAGGAATAGGGTTACCCAAATGAATTTATTAATCACACATAAGAAAATAAAAGAACACTTTGACTAAAAAATCAATTAAAAAAATTTATATGTGTGTTTCCCTATCGATTCAAATCCAACGCTGTAAAAAGTGGATGACACAAGAACTGTGGAGAATTTTCCCTCGATGGTGTGATGGTTTTCCTCGGAATAATAAAAGGAACCCATCATTAAACGATACCCAATGATATTGATAAAATCAGAATTTATATCCTAAGCAATAAGATTTTACACAGGGTTGTCTATCTAGTAAATCGGGGTTAGTGTGAGTTCTTTGGTTTGGAATCTAGTTGATCAAAATAAAATACTATATCTATGAAGAAAACTTAATCTCAATCTAGGATGTATTTGTCTCTTTCTTCATAGTTAAGCGTAGGAATAAATATACAAAGATATAGATTAAAGAATAAAGTTGAAAAAAAAAACATGTAAACGCAGAAGACTTTGTGTCTTACATCTCACTACAGGAGGGTGGTACATAGACCCTTTCTGGTGTTTTATTTTGGGGTTTTTCCTTAACAAGTTTTTGTTTCGAAGATGGATGTTCCAAAGTACATATAAAGTGTTTTCCAACTCTACAATGATAGTTTGTGGTTGTTTGGATATTGATAGTAACCAAAAAACTTATTATAAAAATATGTATAATGAAGGGAGAGTAAAAGTATTACCGTAATCATTTTTTGTGGTTTTATCTTAGGATATACTTATCACAAGTAACACTTAGGATAAAAGCATACCAGTTACTAACCACAAATTTAATATCATCCAATATCATTTAAAGGTAGAATCTAACTCATAGTGCTATCCAAACAATATTAATGAACACTTTGGGTAGTTATATAATTATACAATATTTTACCCTTAAAAAACGAAGAGAATTCCACGTCTGTTCATTACAAACATATGCGTAGAGAAGAATTATGAGAATCGAGAGAAGAAATAGTTTTTCATTCTTGAATATGGGTAAAACGAAGGATTAAGAATCTTCCCTTCCTATCTATATTCTTAACAAAATAAATTTCATACCGAAAACCAAGCAACGATTGTTAGGAATGGAGAAATGCATCGTGATATCCAGGTTACAGTCTAGTATAGTCGTCCTCCCCAAGAGATCAAAGGATTTCCTCTTTCAAACAAAAACTAAATTTGAAAGAATAATATTTTTCTCTACATAAGAATGGATAAACAGAAGGATCTATCAGTGAATGCTTCTTGTGTAAAGGATGTGAATCAACGAAGAAAATAACTCTAGTTTACATTTCCAAGATCATTTTTTCCTCAAGCCCTTAAGATGTACCCGATTTCAATGAAGGGTACCTCATCTTCCAAGAAAAATCAAGAACCCATGTGATATAGTAAATGTGGAAGTATATGGTTGGAAGAAGCTACACAGTGGTAGACAAAGAACACTTGGTCATTAATTACCTAATGGACGTGAAGTACACATAAGTAAACTCGGATGTAAACCTACACTAATGTGTCACTACCAGTATTAAGTTTTGAGTCAGTTTATATCCACATCAACATCATATGGTCGAGAAGACATTGGGTCTTGACTTCCTTTGGTTAATATTACTCCGCCTAAGGTATTTAAAAATATAGAGGGTTTAACTTAAACTATTATGTTTTTTTTTATAGTTGAAACAACTCATTTAAAACCATCATATTATATAATGATTAAACTTAGCCCTTAACATTTTTGGAATGTATTCAAAACACCTATGGAAAAAACTTGGAGTTAATCCTTGACTAGGATGTGAAAATGGTTATCATTTTGTAGAAAACATTTTGAGCTTATGTTAATTTTGATTATCCTAAACTATAAAATTCTAAGAAGAGAATATGGTAACAAGGTAAAATCATGAAAGTGGGTAACATTTTCATAACAATTGGATCTCAAAAATTCTTAGTGGCAATTTTTCGGCCAAAAAAATGTTGCTAGGAATTTTTTCGGCCGAAAATTTGCATGTCAAATTGAACGGTGCCCTTGAAATTCGTGTACAATGTTTTTCAGATGAATTATTTTCCTGTGGTAAGCATATTTCGGCCAAAATACTTTTTGGCTGAAACAATTATTTTTAATGTATTCCGTTTAAAACTAGGTTTCGACCAAAAGAATATTTCGACCGAAAACCTAAAAATGGGAGTGCTTGCAGGAAACTGCAAATTCTCTCCATCTTACCTGATCTTTCGAGGTACTGGACTCCTACAAATACTCAGAATTTAGTTTGAGAATTGATACCAACATTTTTAAAATTGAATCTACTTTCATTGGATATAATTTGTTTTCATTTTCATTTTTTTTTTATCTAATTTTATTTAATTTTATAAAAAAATCACTACATAATATTTTTAGGTGAGATTATGATTCGGTGAAATGAAAAATCCATATCTCTAAAAATACACAGTGGAAAATTATGGAAAAATTATATTCATAATCCTTAAATTGTTCTCTTCAAAATGATATTTTTAGATTTTACTTTTAAGTAAAAATTAAGATAGATACAAGTTGTAGGAAAACGTGTGTTTAAAATCTGCAACGTTTTCAGCTTGGTCATCTTCAAAAATATCTAGAAATTATAATATTCATTCATTAGATTCAAAATTATCATTTTAATAAAATAGAGTCTTTGTGGATTGTTGCAGTATATTTCTTTTCTTAAAAACATAAGTTTAATAATAGATACATTGTTGTGGGAAAAAATAACTCATTATCATTCCTTTCATGTTTAAGGAACATATTGTTAAACAATTGTCAAATTGACATATCAAATATTAATAAAACAAATTTGAAAAATAGTCATTGGAAAGCTAACAAAATTCTTCACAAGTTTTTTTTTTACTGTAAAGTGAAATTCTAAATAAAAAAAATACTTTTGTATACCCGAAATTGAAGAACTTGGGAAAATACAGTTTTTGTTCTTATAAAATAGGCAAAAGTGTTACTCATCCTCATTATTTTACCTAATAGGTAAAGTGTTGGGATGAAATCTCAATTATACATTATAAATATAATTTTATTTTCTATTAAACAAATGGATGATGAACTTCAGTTATATATGTCGTTAAGTCATAAGTTCTTGTCCATAAATTTTAGAAAACAATGCTATTTGAAAAGATTATATTTCTCTTTCACATGGATTCAAATAATACTTAGGTACATATTTACCTTATTTCCTCTAAAAAAACATCTTTTGAACTGAGTACAATATTATATTTTAATGCACGAAGTACTAAGGTTTTCTACCATTGCAGGGACAAACACGAAAATGAAATAAATAAAGGAAAACTAAACTTTTTTTTAGTAGTGATTTGGGGTATGTTACATATGGTATCAGAATTGTAGGTTACAACACTTAGGCATAAGGGCATCACCACAAAAATATAAAGTGTTTGATGAAAAACTAATAATAAAATTGTTCATTGTTACAAACAAACTGCTTCATTTGTTTGTAATCATGTTCACACAAAATGGAGAAGAAGATAGACATGAAGTAACTAATAATCAACAACCTCATGGAAATCCATAACATCCCAGTGAAAGTAGCTTGGAAACATAGGTTTGGAAACACTGAGAAATGTAATAGTAGAGTTACAAGCGTTTAAGGATGATAACAAGAAATTAAACAAAGCACGAGAATCTTAGCAACAAATAAATGACATTTTGTTATGAAGTATAGCAACGAAAAAGAGCCCAAAGAAAAATGATGTGGATGAAGAATTCAGTAAAAAATATTCAAAGGATTCAAATAAAGGAACTAAGAAATACAACTTGATCTTCTAATAACATGCACATGACTAAAAACTAAATGTCTACAACGAAGAAAAGAAAACAGATGGATCACTTATATGAAGAGTTTAAGAAAATTGAACCTTCAACTTTTAATGGAGAATCCAAAACTGGTGAAGAGACAGAAGTTTGGTTACTTGACGTAAAGAAATATTTTCATATTTACAATTATTCTAGCAACATGAAAGTAAGAATGGATATCTATAATATGAAGGGTAAATCTAGTATATGGTGGAAGGACTTAAAACTAGCTAAAGGTTGAAAAAAAAAATGGAATGGGAAATTTCAAGAAATATTTCAATAGACAATATTTTTCTGAAACTTATTATGAAAGAAAGACCAAAGATTTCTATGAGTTAAGGTTAGGATAGAAGTCTATGGAAGATATGATTATTAACTTCTAGAGCTATTGATATTTGAACCTTATATAAAATATGAGAAGGTAAAAAATTAAAGGTTTTTAAGTTTCTTACCTCGGTCATATAAGGATAGAATAGAGATTGATAATCCAAAAACCTTGAACGAAGTGTTGCTAAAGGAAATAATATGCTATGACTAGTACAAACAACTATTTGAAAATAAGCATGGAGAGAAAAGAAATGAGAGAAACTCAATAAAAAAGGGTTTCAATCCATCACCATTTCATAATATGTCCAAGGGACATCAAGAAAATAATTTCTCTAGGAGCTCATCACAGGTACAAGGAAACAATTCACTTAATTTAGGATTCAGGAAAACAACTAATAATCCTAGAGAAACATTGAATTTTTGGGGATGTCGCGAACCACATTTGTTGAGAAACTGTCGATAAAGAAATGTTGCAAACAAAACTATTCAAAACATACAAGAAGCTTCAACAGTTGGAGATATTGGAAAAAGTATTCATAGGATCAATGCAACTTTAGATGGTAGGAAAGCAGATCACCAATCCACCATTGTGAAAATTGAAGGTAAAATTCATGACACAAAAGTTTCTATTTTAATTGACCCACGAACTAGTTTAAATTATGTTACCCCATCTTTGGTAGATTCAAGCAAACTAAAAATGGTAAAACATACTAAATATTTTCTAGCACAATTAGAAAAAGACATAGAAAGAAAAGTAATTGAATTCATTCCTAACTATAATCTAGATATAAATTGTCATGATACAAAGGTAAATTTAAATATACTAACTTTATGTTCATATGACATACTTATAGGTATGGACTGGTTAGAGAAACATAAAGTTGTAATGAGTTTTTATAAAAAATCATTTATTTACAAATATCAAAGTGGAGTATCAAGAACAGTGCAAGGAATCAGTAAAGTTGTCTCTATCAGACAAATATCGACATTACAACTAAAGAAGCACATTAGTAAAAACTGTAAAATATATGTTATTCAAGTGAAAAACATAGTAAATGAAGAAAGCAAATCAACTTTAGAATATTTTGTTGTCCTTCGAGGATTTCAGGATGTATTTGCAGAAGAGATACATGAATTACCTCCAAGGACATAAATGTATATCTCTATTGATCAAAGGCACCTTACAAAGGTATCAAAGGAACCTTACAGAATGAGTATTCATGAGTTGACAAAGTTAAAAATTCAACTAAAGGGATTATTATATAAAGGATATAATAGACCAAGTATTTCTCCATGGGGAACATGAGTATTATTTGTCAAAAACAAGGATGGAAATCTCCAATTCCGTATTGACTGTCATTAATTCAATAAAATGACGATTAAAAATAAGTGCCCTCTTCCCCGAATTAATGATTTTTTTGATCAAGTTGGAGGAGAAAAAATATTCTCTAAATTGGATTTAAGGTCTGGTTATCATCAAATCATAATAAAATATGAATATATTAATAAAACGACTTTTAGAACATGAACAAAATTTTAAGATAGTACTATAGACTCTAAGGGAGCATAAGTTATATGCTAAGTTTTACAAATGTGAATTTTATAAAAGAAAATACAATACCTAGGACAAGTAATATCAGAAGATGGAATTGCAGTAGATACATAAAAAATTAAAGCTATTATGGAATAGTATGTAACCAAGAATGTAGAATATATACCATCATTCATGGGAATTACATGTTGTTATAGAAGGTTTATCTAAGGATTTTCCAAAGTTTCCTATCCCATTACATCATTGTAGAAAAAGGGAGCGGAATTTATTTGGTCTCTAAATG
Organism: Picea engelmannii; assembly: GCA_009831015.1. Lineage (NCBI taxonomy): Eukaryota > Viridiplantae > Streptophyta > Pinopsida > Pinales > Pinaceae > Picea > Picea engelmannii. The sequence continues at coordinate 472,829 of ML794750.1, read as the reverse complement.
TCAAGGCAATTTTGATAAATTAAAAATGTTACTAACTACAACATTCATCCTTAAAGTGGAAAATCCTTAAAAAGATTTTACAGTTTGTGTAGATGTGAATAAAGAGGGATTAGGATGAGTAGTCTTGCAAGACGAACACATAATTTGCTACAAATCTTGAAAATTCAAGGAACATGAAAGAAATTATGTAACTCATGAGCTGGAATTAGCGGTTGTAATTCATGCACTAAAAATGTGGTGGCATTACTTAATGGGAATAAAATTTATATTATTAACGGAAAATAATGTTGGCAAATGTTTAACAGATAGTGTACGCTTGTCATTGATGGCAAGTACAACAGTGATGATGGCAGGATCAGAATGTGCATCGATGGACAAACAGGAACAACGTAGGCTCAGGAGGAATTAATGCAGAGTCGAAACTCTTCCAAGTAAGAAGGATGTGTAAACTTGGAGGAGAAGCGTCACTGATCATTGGATCCCATCCAAAATTCCCGACAGCATGAAGGCCGTCAGATCTGAATAAAAATAAGAAGAGCGCAGGCTGAAGAGAAGGATAGATCTCAGGCTTTAGATCTGAGCAAACTCGGAAGCTCGTGAGTGGAAGAGTCGAGGATTTGGTGTTCAAAGTCGCAAGGCATGAGGATGCGAGGTGGTGGAGTGGCGAGAAGATCAGGACCGTCCATCTGAGAAGGATGCATGGCAGAGATCGGAGAGATCTCATGAACTCGGGGGTTCGCAGGATAAAGGCCCAAGTATTGGGTGTTCAAAGTCGCGAGGCGCGAGGACACGAGGCGACGAAGTGGCGAGAGATTTATAGCCGTCCATCTAGGGGGATAGGTGGCGAGAGATCGAGAGATCTCGCGAACTCAGGAGTTCGCAGGTTGAGATTCCAAACATTGGGTACTCCAAGTCGCGAGGTCATGAGGTAGCGAGAGAAGGACAGTCGTCAGATCCAAATCACAGGAGGACCATTGGGTCTGCGCGGGGGATCACACGTGGCGAGAGATCGTCATCTTGTTGACTGGAAAGTCAAAGGAACATTGAGATGCGAGATCGCGATCAAGAGGACGCGTGGTGAAAGATCAGAGCACCATAAATCTTCATCTCGGAGTTTCGCGACTCGCGACTTGGAAAGGAAAGAAACATAACCACCAAACTTGCGAGATGCGATATCATGATAAGATCCTGACTGTCAATACATCAAAAGATGTGGACCGTTGATCTGAGCTCCATCTGGGAGTCTCACCTATCGCGACTTGGAGTAATGAAAATCTCCAACGAAGGAACAACGAGATGCAAGATCACGATGAGATCAGGACCGTTGATTCACCAATATCATGAACCGTTGATCAGGGTCGATGAAGATCAAGAGTTTGACTATCTCAGAGAAGACGAAGAGTCTTAAACTGCCAGAGAGACTAAGGAATCTCAGTATAACATACAGTGATGTTGGACACGCGGGGCAAACCACCAGAGAAGCTGAAGAGTCTGATGATAATCAGACAAAGCACTCGAGAGGTGGAGGATAATGGTGCAGAGTCAGCATGCAGAGGCATTGCGAACACTGCATGCACAAGGTGCACAGAAGCTATAAATACACGGTACAGGGAAGAGATGGGGTTGCGGTTGCTGTTGGAGATTGTTGTGAGTGTTGTTGGTAAAGGTGATTCAGGTGTGAAGAAGGAGGAGAGTGTAGTAGCTGAATAGCACAGAAGAGGAACTGTGTAGAGAATGGAGATGGTGCACAGAGCGTAAAAAGAAGAAGACCAGATAGTGCAAGTGATGTCAGCAGAAAGGAAATGAGGCAAACAGAGAAACAAAATACAACAGAACAGTGATAAGTCGGGTAAGCCATTGTTGAACAGTATATCACTATAATAAGTTTCAGAAGCAAAGATGTATATTTCAAGGTGGTTGGGAGGTGCTAGGGAGGATTGTTGTCCTCAGAGGTTCAAGTGGGTGCTTGAACATAGGGATTTGGTGCTTCCTTCTAGTTGGTGCTAGAGAAACCAGGGAGTTG
>ML794750.1:453591-465364 GCA_009831015.1 Picea engelmannii | reverse complement strand
CGATCCCAATTCATTGTGATAACACAAGTGCCATTAGTGTGTCTAAAAATCCTGTCCTCCACTCCAAGACAAAACATATTCCCATAAAATATCATTTTCTGAGAGAGCAGGTCACCAATCAGATTGTTCAGGTCCATTACATTACCACTACAGAACAAATTGCAGACATCTTTACCAAGCCCCTCGCCAAGACACTGTTTGAATATCTCAGACAGAAGTTGGGTGTCATTTCATTTCATACCTAAAAGAGTCCATCTTGTTAGGGGGAGATTTGTATTGTTTGATTATCTAATGCCTCCTAAATTTACTGCAATAGCTCAGGGGGAGCATGTCTCTTCCTTGACATTGATGTTAAAGGGGGAGAAAAGAATTCAGGTGCCTTAGTTGCCATCAATGCCAAAGGGGGAGATTGTTGGCAAATGTTTAACAGATAGTGTATGCTTGTCATTGATGGCAGGTACAATAGTGAAGATGGCAGGATTAGAATGTGCATCGATGGACAAACAGGAACAACGTAGGCTCAGGAGGAATTAGTGCAGAGTCGAAATTCTTCCAAGTAAGAAGGATGTGTAAACTTGGAGGAGAAGCGTCGCTGATCGTTGGATCCCATCCAAAATTCCCGACAGCATGAGGGTCGTCATATCTGAATAAAAACAAGAAGAGTGCGCACTGAAGAGAAGGATAGATCTCAGGCGTTAGATCTGAGCGAACTCGGAAGCTCGCGAGTGGAAGAGCCGAGGATTTGGTGTTCAAAGTCACGAGGCACGAGGACGCGAGGCGGCGAAGTGGCGAGAAGATCAGGACCATCCATCTGGGAAGGACGCGTGGCAGATATCGGAGAGATCTCGCGAACTCGGGGGTTTGCAGGATAAAGGCCCAAGTATTGGGTGTTCAAAGTCACGAGGCGCAAGGATGCGAGGTGGCGAAGTGGTGAGAGATTTATAGCCATCCATCTAGGGGATAGGTGGCGAGAGATCGAGAGATCTCGCGAACTCGGGAGTTCGTAGGTTGAGAGTACAAACATTGGGTACTCCAAGTCGCGAGGTCGCGAGGTAGTGAGAGAAGGACAACCGTCGGATCTGGATCACAGGAGGATCGTTGGGTCTGCGCGGGAGATCACATGTGGTGAGAGATCGTCATCTCACTGACTGGAAAGTCAAAGGAACAGTGAGATGCGAGATCGCGATCAAGAGGACGCGTGGTGAAAGATCAGAGCACCATAAAGCTTCATCTCGGAGTTTCGCGACTCACGACTTGGAAAGGCAAGAAACATAACCACCAAACTTGCGAGATGCAAGATCACGATAAGATCCTGACCATCAATACATCAAAATATGTGGACCGTTGATCTGAGCTCCATCTCGGAGTCTCGTCTATCGCGACTTGGAGTAACGAAAATCTCCAACGAAGGAACAACGAGATGCGAGATCACGATGAGATCAGGACCGTTGATTCACCAAGATCATGAACTGTCGATCAAGGTCAATGAAGATCAAGAGTTTGACTATCTCAGAGAAGACAAAGAGTCTTAAACTTCCAGAGAGACTGAGGAATCTCAGTATAACATACAATGATGTTGGACACGTGGGGCGAACCAACAGAGAAGCTGAAGAGTCACGATGATAATCAGACAGAGCACTCGAGAGGTAGAGGATAACGGTGCAGATTCAGCATGCAGAGGCATTGCGAACACTGCATGCACAAGGTGAACAAAAGCTATAAATACATGGTACAGGGAAGAGATGGGGTTGCGGTTGTTGTTGGAGATTGTTGTGAGTGTTGTTGGTAAAGGTGATCCAGGTGTGAAGAAGGAGGAGAGTGCAGCAGCTAAATAGCACAGAAGAGGAACTGTGCAGAGAATGGAGATGGCACACAGAGCATAAAAAGCAAAAGACCAGACAGCGCAAGTGATGTGAGCAGAAAGGCAACGAGGCAGACAGAGCAACGAAATACAGCAGAACAATGATAAGTCGGGTAAGCCATTGTTGAACATTATATCACTATAATAAGTTTCAGAAGAAAATATTTATATTTCAGGGTGGTTGGGAGGTTCTAGGGAGGACTGTTGTCCTCAGAGGTTCAAGTAGGTTCTTGAACACAGGGAGTTGGTGCTTCCTTCTAGTTGGTGCTAGAGAAACCAGGGAGTTGGTGCCTCCTTCTAGCTGGTGCTAGAAAAACCAGGGAGTTGGTGCTTCCTTCTAGTGGGTGCTAGAGAAAACAGAGAGTTGGTGCTCTCAGCAAGTTGCAGCTTGCTAAACAGAGGTTGTAGCCTCATTATGAGTTGGTTCTCATATGTATGATAATGTAAAGATTGTAACCATTACTTATCATATAAAGAAAAAGAGGTTTTTACCCTGTATGGGTTTCCTCGGGAAATATCTATCTTTTTGTTTCTCATATATGTGATTGATGCTGAATGTGCCATTGTTTATCTCCCTGCATTATTGTGATCATCATTTAGTGTCTCAGCAACGAGTTTAAAAGAAGCATAATTGTTTAAGCATGGTAACAATTGATTCACCCCCCCCCCCTCTCAGTTGTCCAACAAATAATGGTGTGAATAATATGTTTAAACAATAACATCTCAATGCATGACAAGAAAGGTGGTTATCCTTTTTAAGAGAGTTTGATTTTGAAGTTTGACCCATCAAAGGAAAGGAGAATAAAGTTTCAGATTCACCAAGTCAAAGAACTAACGAGATATATGAAATTATTATCAGCAAAATAGAAAGTGATCTTGAGGAAAAAATTAAATCTTCCAACATAAATGATGCAGAGTACATCAAAATAGTAGAACAGTTGCTGAAAAATGAAGGAATTTTGGATGGTACAAGTTACAACATTGACAAAAATGGAATATTAAGGTTCAAAGATAGAATATGTGTACCTAATTATGTTGATTCAAAATCTTTAATTCTAAATGAGTTCAATAAAAATCCCTATTTTTGTCATCCATGATATCAAAAAATAATAACAACCTTGAGGAAACAATTATCTTGGCCTAATATCTAATTTTAAACAACTAATTACTTATCTAAATGATTATATTGTCCACAAGTGAAGGATGAATATCAACATTGAGCCGATTTATTACATCCTTTACCTATGCCAGAATTGAAATGATAATCTATTTGTATGGATTTAATTACAGGTTTGCCTAAAACTCAAGGGCAACATGATTTTATTATGGTAGTAGTGGATAAATTGAGTAAGTATGCTCACTTCATACCTCTCAAATCTATTTATAAAGATATTAATAGAACTAAATTTTTTATGAAAGATATTTTAAGATTGCATGGAATTCCTAAATGGTGATTTAAGATAGAGATGTCAAATTTACATCAAATTTCTTGAAAGAATTGTTTGGAGGTATGGGAACTAATTTGAATTTCATTACGAGTTATCATATGCAAGAATATGGGTAAATGGAATGTACAAACTAAATTATTGAAGATATGTTATGAATGTACGTAAGAAAGAAACCAACTAAGTGGGAAGAGTACCTACACTTAGTCGAATTTAGATACAATAACAATGATCAAGCATCAGAAAAAAATGTTTCTTTCGAAATTTTATATGGAAGGAAATGTACAATTCCAATCAGTTGGGATAATCTAGTTGACGGAATAATGATTGGACTAGAAATGGTCCAAAAAATGAAACAGATGGTCAAGAAGGTGCAAGAGAATTTAAAAGGTGCACAAGATCAACAGAAAATCTATGTAGATAAAAAAATATAGGAATTTAATGTTGGGGAACATGTATACCTCAAATTTAAACAAAAAAGGAGCTCGTTAAAGTTAGGGATATGTTCCAATTTTGCACCAAGGTTTTGTGGTGTATTCAAAGTCTTAGCCTGAATTGGACCAATAGCATACCAACTAGCGCTCCCTATTAATTTGAAAATTCATAATGTTTTTCATGTTTCTTTATTAAAAATATATATTCACGATCCTACTCACATCATTGACTAGAAAATGGTGTATGTGGAACAAGAAGGAAAGTTCCAAGAGGAACCTCTATGGATTTTGGATAGGAAAGAAACAATACTTCAGAATAGATTCATCATCCAAGGAAAAGTGCAATGGAAGCACTTTTGTCCTAAGGAGGGTACTTGGGAGTTTGAAGATGAAATGATGAAATCATATCCAACTATGATCCAAGAAATTACTGGAAGAAAATACTAACACTGAGGCTAATGTTACACTTAAGGAGGAGAGGATGTAATATCCTCAAGTATTAAAAAAATTATGGAATAATTTCCATTTATGGAAATTTGTACTTGATTTTATTAAGAGATTTCACTGTTATTTTTTTAATTATTTTGTAAAAGTTTGACATGCCAACTTTTCTCCTTTAATGGACAAATGTAACAGATTTTTTTTTAATTTAATAAATGCAGGAAGGAGATAGAAAAACTAGGTTAAAAATAACTGACTATGACTCCATGAGTGGGGAACATGTTTGAGTTAACTTAGAGATGTATTTTTCAAGTGTCAGCAGTGGAGTGTTGTCACTAGCAGACCCTAAAAATCATGGATTTTTAAAGACGTGAATTTCCAAGGAGGGAAATGAATTTAATGAAAATTCCTAGGCATAATGAGGATAAATAAAACATATGTGGGAGACATGATATTTCTTAGTATGTTCTGGAAGGAAATATTTAATGTGTGAGCACTCTTATGTTAGGAAAATGATTTCTAAAACTATACATAGACATATTGGCTAAGAAGTGGAGCTCAGTTCGCCCTTATGGAGTCATAGTCATGCTTGGGGGTGATCAAGACAAGAAGCTTAGTTATTTTGCATCTATGGTTTGGTGGAACGTGGTTGTTCCATTTTTTTTCGAATGTTTTGTTCATATGTGTATAATCTATAGCTTTAGTTTTTATATATGCGTCACTTGCTTATTAAATCCTTGTTACATTGTAGAGATTGATTATACATAAGTATGATTGTTAAAGTTAAACGGTAGAATTATATCGTGTTAACTTTGGTAAATTACCATGCTATAGTACTATCGCTCCTATTAATATACAACTATAGTATCATATGGAAGTTTTTAGGAAATAAGACTTGAAAGGAATGAACATTGATCATCTCTTAGACATATATAAATCTACTGTGGAAATAGTTGAATATAGTAGTATATGATTTTTTTTTGAATGTTAATTAGTTTTAACATCCTGCTCTGGCGCACTGAGAAAACTTATTCTTTGAGGACACTTGCTCGCAAGTGATCTTGACTATTATGATATTAAAACATTTGTCCTTGATTATGATGCGTTATGATAGATGACATGATGTTTTACTGCATTGACATAGACAAGTGCTATTGACTCGGCTTTACTGAGTGTACAGGGTTTTGGACTTTGAGGATGTAGAGGCATCAATGAAACCCTTGGACTCTGGATCGAGTTAGGAAGTGTGCTATTGGGGTTTGATTGTTTTACTGTGATTTTAGTACATTTGATTAGATGATATGAAGTGGACATGTTTGACATGATTGTTGATGATGTAGGCTGATGATAGCTTGCCGACCAGACTCACATATGGAGTAAAGGGGCCACACATGACTACCAGAGAGGTTGAGGTAGAGGTGTGGACAACAACCCTGCCACAGCCTACTAGCACTCATGTCGTGGCTCGAACTATAGGTTAATAATTACCTAGTTTGAGAGGACCCACGATGTCGTGAGGGCAGACTGCGACAGTCATTCACGATGATTCTAAGGGGCACACAATAACGCAGGGGACTTATTCCTTAGAAGTCCTTAGTCTCCCACAATTTCACCTGGCAGAGTGTTGACTCCAGGGGTTATTGATGTCTACCAATTAGTCAAGAGGTGAGTGGCACCCTTGGAGCACGTAGTGCGTCCTGAAGGGCACGTCGTGCCAAAGAAACAATAGAGGCGAGTGGCACCCTTGGAGCATGTAGTGCGTCCTGAAGGGCACATCACATTGATGATGATAAAGGAACAAACCTAGATGTCCCTAAGACAAATATCTCATTATGAAATTTTAAAACAACTTCCCTAATTAAAATGTCGCCCAGTTCAGAATCTAAGTCCTAAGTCTAAAATTTTGTTATGGGTAAAATTCTGTCTACCCTTAAGAAAATATCTTTATAAAAATAAAATAATAAAGTTTAAAAAATAAAAAACACTTTAGCAATAATTTTGGTCTTCATAATTTTTTTTGGGTAAAATGAAGGGAGTAAGAAATTAAATAAAATCTATTGAAAAATGTAAAGAAGAAATTAATTGTTTTAACTTTTGATAGTTTAAAAAGATACTAAATTAATAATAAAAGTAAAAGAGGGAAATATAAAAATTAGGAAACTAGGGAATGAGGCAACATAAAATGGGAAAGAGGGAAAATCATGGTAAAAAGAGGGAAACCAACTTAGGAAAGAATCGGCATTTAAGAAACTTCTAATTTTGAACTGATTTAGCAATTTCTTTTTAGGGAAAGCTTTTAAAACCTGTAAGGGAATCTAGGAACACCTAGGAGTAAATTGAGTAACTCTAGGTGGGTGAGGGAATTGAGACAATAAATAAATTAAAGAAAATAATTATTGGAGGAAAGTGGGGGATGGATGACACTTGTACGAAGGAGAATTTTTAGAAGATTTTTATTAAAACTTAAGTTAACTGAGATTTAGGGAAAGAATGGAAGTTCTAAAACTCTATAAAATAAAGGGAGGAGAAGGAAGAAGGGGAATTGGTTGTTAGCATAATGTTACACTGCAGGATTAGTGACTTGACTGATTTACTTCTGGGAGTTGGGATTTCCCAGCTCGGAGAGGAGTGGTAGCTCAGCCTTGCGAGGCGAGCTGGGAGCTAGACGTACCATCTGGATAGTGTGTGGCCCCTTTGTGACTCGGGGGGCTAAGGGGGAAGAAGAGTACCCCTAGCGTTGGCTAGGAGGTACCAGTGTAGTTTCGATGATCGGCGAGCTGGAGTGGCACGGAGCGCGCGAATGTCATTCGAGGCGAGCAATAAGGCAACAGTACGCTCATTATTTTGTAGAATAGAATGCATTAGGAACTTATGCTTGATTTGTAGGTTGTTTGTAAATGGATGAATTTTGCCTTGAGCTTTTTTCGTTCAATTGATTTCCTAAATTTATTGTGGTCAGCGTTCTGGTTTGGGTTTTACTCTTCCTTGGTTGGGATCTTTATGCTTATGTGTTACTTTTCGTGTTGTATTTTCTCGGATGTGGTATCTTCGCATTTAAATTATCGTTGCATAGTTTTATAGTCATTAAAAATCATTGTTACAGTTATAATTCATAAGTTGTATATGCATGGATGCGGTGTACTTAGTAGTTCAATTATTATTGTGTGTTGGCAAGTGATAATGTGTAATAGCAATGGTTTTTTTTCTTTATGAAAAAAATTTATACAGTGAACCATGGTTTCTACTACATTTAAGATAAGCGAACTCATACCTCAGTTGATAGATATTTCCATGGTGATGGTATATTTTGGGTCTGTCGGCGATTTGGATTTTAAATGACAAATTATATTTTATATTCAATGGCGTTCTGAATTTAATCTAGATATTATAATTCAAGGTGAATTTATATTTTATATTGCCAAGGCGATTTATCCTCTGGTATGTCGGAGATTATACCTATTCAGGCATTCGACAATGATTTACTAGACTATATATGGCACACCCCTCACGTAAATTGTTACCCAAGAAAACTCTTTCCTGGCATCACATTTTTTATTTGATTACGGTGAATTCATTTCTAGAATTCTTCTTGGGTATTTGGTTTTGAAATTTGATTGGCATTGAAGTTCATCTCCTGCAGTGAAATTCTTTACGACTTGCTTTAAAACTGAACCGGAACCTACAGGAATTTTGAATGTTAACCCCTGATATGGAGTCAAATGGCTGACATGACCTTCGCTGTCAAGAACCACCAGTTTTTGCACAGTAGAAATCCTCTGCCCTTGCAACTGTATCAGTATCATACTTGCTTCTGTAAACTAAATTGTTAGCTTTAGCATAGTAGAAGTCTTCCGCCCTGCGACTGTATTGGAACCTCACTCACCTCTGTAACTGTATAAAGTCACCCTTCCTTAAACACGTGATGCATGGGTTCGACCCTTGGTTCTCCCCTGGTGACTTCGGCGAGTGTTATTCTCACGTTTGAAGTTGAAGAATCCATTGCTCCTTGATGCCTGGTATGCTAGTTGTTGGGGAGGTCTACCTTTATCCGCCAACATTATTGTGTCTTATTTCGCTAACTATGCAATACCTCTGCAAGTCGCATCATGCATGGCGGTGAGGGGGGGTTCTTCTCTGACGTGATCAGTTGAATTCACCCAAGTTAATTCTTACCTTGTTACAGTTGCCTTGACAGTTTCCCTTGGGATTTCTGACCTCTGGCCTACACTCACCGCGTTATTTTTTTGTTGTTGATTTTATGCCTTTCGGCATTGGGTAGGACCTTTGGAAATGGACCTGGGAACTTTACATATACAATTTGACTTCTAGAAACTATGACCTTGTGAATTTAAGTTGTTGACTACGAAAGTTATTTTCATTGAGAGTAACAATCCATTATTTGATTTACATGCTCTCTAAATAAATAGTTTTGCTAATTTTCATTATAGAAAGATTGAAAGGATTAGTTGAATATGCTCCATTATATCCCTTCTCTGGAAATGAAAACAAGTAAAAGTGAGTCAAATTTTATAACATTGAAGATACTTCTTTACAAAAGTTTCCAACTTAGAGTCGCCAATTAAAAATTTACTTAGAAAGAGAGAATGAGAATGTCACACTCTGGTTAATAAAATAAACCCTCATTGAGTTAGTTCACATGGAAGAAAAGCCTTGTTCACCTACTACCCATAGATCTAAGGTCTAAGATCCAAATGAAGTAACAATGTTGATAATAGTCCTATTTTTTGTGATGACTTTTCTGTATCCAAACGGATTTCTGTGGGTATAGAAAAGTTTAGAGGATATTTGTGTTAGTTTATTCTTGTTGACTAGAAATCAACATTGGTGAATCTAGGTCAGAATAGGGTTAGTGGGTGAAAGGTCAATATGGCTGGCCACGATGGTGAAGATAGTAACTTTATTTGCAAGGTTTTTATAAATAGAATGTAATGAAGTTATCATTATGGTAATGATATTTTAGTTTCCTTGTTAATAATACCATATAAGATGTATTGTGATTGTTATCTTATTGCAAGGTAAGTGTCATAAATGTAACATTGTTATTATTTTATGGTGTATTATTAATGTAATGTCCTGGAATTAAGCACAATGAAATTAATGTAATGTCCTTGAATTAAGCACAATGAGTTATTATGATTTAGAAATTTGGGATTTGCAATTAATTGAAATTACATTATTTTTGGGTTGGACTTAGTAACTCGTTGACTATTGGAACCGAATGGAGTGACTTGATCTGTATTCAATGCTATTTGAGTCATAGATAATGCCTTGCCTTGATAATGGTTGGTTGTTGTCGAAGTCCTTCTGACTTGTGCCCTCCGTGGAGTACGGGGTTGTTCTTTAATTATTGTTGTAATTGGTTGTAAACATTTTATAGCTTGGTCTGCTTGTGTCGGCCAAGATGTAGACACCTCCATGTTCCTCAGAACAATCTCCAACTCTGAGACCTTAAATGGTTAAAATCAATGAGAACCTAGGCTTAAGCATTGCTTATGTGTCTTGGAGGTCCTAACAATTGCAGGGTAGGATGAGCAGGTAGTCAGTCTTATTTATAGTTGATTGATTGTCGTTTAATGCATGCAGATACTTGATGTCCATCTTAGGTCGTCATGTTGTGTTTGTTTTTGTATGTGTCTTGTTCGTCGCCGGGTGGCGGCACAGAGTTGAATGTGTTTATTACCCTTGTACACACACGCACACACAATAAAAAAAAAAATTTCACTTGTTAAGAGGTTGGTCGTCCTAACGAGGAGGTTCGTTACATTAATTAATTTATGCATCACATATAAATATCAGATTTGTCAAGTCCCTGCAATTCTGTACAATTTTAGAACTCATGTTATAGTATTGGAATCAATATTCTTGGTTACGTGGAATTCATTTGGATATGGTATGATTTCAATACAGTATATAAAATATAAAAGTTTTGTATTTAGTTCAGAAATGAAAATAAATCAATAGCACAAATATACATACAAAAGAGGGTAGTTGCTAATAATTATTCCAGTAAAGAAATTAATGGACTTCTTTCTATAAACTGAGAGATCGGGTAGAGAAATAGAAGAATGGACTTGACATTTTATTAATAGATTTTAGTACTCTTAAACGAACAAATTTTTCCAAGAGAAATAAATTGTAAGACTACATATATATTTAAGATTTCTTTTCATGTGTAATACATGGATAATTCTTGTAACGTCCCCAACGTTACGACTAAAAGAGAAATCTTTTTTTTTTTTTTTAGGCAAGAAGGCGATGACAACAATAGTTTAACCACACCACCGATGATGAATGCAAGCACGCAGCAGGAAACATGCAACTATGACACCATGCACCAGCACAAGGGAAATTAGGCGAAACATGCGTAGAACAACAAGAAGGAATGACTACCCACCCAACGCAAACAAGACATGCCTACAAGCTAAGGGATGACATCCCCCTCCCGACACAATGACCTTGACAAACAAGACTAGAACCTCAAGGCACATGTACCAAATGCTTGAAGGCATAACAACCTAAGTGCTAACAGAAGCTCACATCGACCAACAAAAACCACACGGAAGGCACAGACCTTTGCCAAGCTATCATTTTCCTCTATACCTTAGGGCTCACAATGATCCCCTCACGGGGACCCATGTCATCCCCAAGGGATAGACGCGACTATAACCTTGGCCCGACACATCCTATTTGGACCAAGAACTCTAGATAAATCCGACGCACTAGGGCCGAATACTTACAAGAAGTCTACACCCATACCCCATGCAAACAGTCGACAAGACTCCCGATGAAATTACTCAAGGGAAATAAAAACACAACTGTTACATGACTTTGCCAACACCCCATTCATTCATCAAGTCTAAACTTGTCAAATTACCATCTAATTAATATTAAGTATAATCTAACTCACATGTCTAACATTATAAGTTAGTCATTAATTTACAATCAATTGACATCAAATACAACCAATTTAGCAAGTCTAATTACCATTTGTTCGTCATTACCATCTAATTGACAAATCTAATTTATTCAAGATTAAAACAATAACTACAATTATCCTCTAATTGACAAGTCAATTTAATCAAGGTTAAAACTAAAAGACAAGTCTGGTCCAAGTTAGTGAAAGGAAATCTAAACAATTCAAGGTTGTCTATTCAATGAAGAGGTTGTCAAATGCTAAAAAATTGTTGTAAGAAGTAATTATAATTTACCCAAGGTTGTCTCTAAGTAAGTTGTTGTCCATTAAATCAGTTACTCTCCACTAAATATAGGTGATAATGTTGTAATTTAATTAGTAAAATCGCTAATTCAATTGTAGTAATTAATGTCATTTTGAGATGCGATAGGCAGAATTGATATATGATATAAAGGAAATAGTGTGACCAAGTGCAATGGTAAATATGTATAGCAGAGTGAAATAGGGATACAAAAATCCCCCGGATGGGGTGACAGCTAGACCATCAACGACGCGTGGAGGGGAGGCAGGACGGGGAGTAAATAAACCCACTGGCCCCCGTCACCTCGCTCATTAACGTTACAATGTCTGCACGCCTGAGCATTCAAGGGCCGAGACC
>ML794750.1:415594-440992 GCA_009831015.1 Picea engelmannii | reverse complement strand
GTAAGAACTCCCAACTCAAACAAAAGGTACTATTGGAATTGCACACCTCTCCAGTAGGAGGGCACTCAGGATTTTTGAAAACCTACCATAGAGTCAAGAAGGATTTTTTTTGGGATGGCCTTAAAACTAATGTTCAAAGGTTGGTGGCAGAATGTTTGGTTTTCCAACAAAATAAGGTGGAAACAATTAATACCCCAGGTATTTTACAACCATTATCCATCCCAAGTCAGCACTAGGAAGAGGTTTCCATGGATTTCATCACAGGGTGACCAAAGTTTGAAGAAAAGAGTGTCATCATGGTGATTGTTGATAGACTGACCAAGTATGCACACTTTTGTTCACTTTCTCATCCCTTCAAATCCAGTACAGCTTCCACCGTATTCATGGACACAGTTCAAAAGCTACATCACAGCCCAAAGATTATTGTAAGTGACAGAGATCCCATCTTCACTGGACATTTTTGGACAGAATTATTTTCTTGTTTGGGTACTCAATTGTCTCATAGCTCATCCTATCATCCTCAATCCAATGGACAAACCGAGATAGTGAAAAAATGTCTGGAAGGATACCTTCGTTTCTTTGTCTCTAATAAACAAACACAATGGTTCAAATGGTTACCCTTGGTAGAATGGTGGTATAACACTTCCTTTCATACTGCAACAAAAATGACACCATTTATGGAACTTTATGGATACCACCCTCCTTCCATCACTTCTTCTCTAAAAGAAAAATATAAGGTTCAAGTAGTGGAAGATCACATCGAGAATCAACAATAATTTCTCAAAATCTTAAAGGACAACCTGACCATGGAACAGAATCACATGAAACAAGCAGATCGACATCGTAGTGAAAGAAGTTTTGAAGTAGGGGATTGGGTATTTTTGAGACTACAACCATACAAACAGATGTCCCTCAAGCAAGCTAAGAAGGATTATAAATTATCACCAAATTATTATGGCCCTTATAAGGTGTTGCAAAAGATTGGTACTATGGCATACAAATTGGAGTTGCCTGCATCTTCACGAGTACACACAGTTTTCCATGTTTCATGCTTAAAGAAGGTTATAGGTGGCAAGATCCCAGTTGAAGCTATATTGCCAGAACTTGACGAGGAAGGAAAAATCATGTTGGATCCTGAAGCCATCACTGACACAAGAATTTTCCAGCTGAGGAATAGATCCATTTTAGAGTATCTCATTAAATGGAGGAAACTACCGGCTGAAGATTCCACTTGGGAAGACGAGTCTTTTATATAGAAGCATTGAGAGTTACTCAAGCATTGCGGAAAACACTTGTCTCAAGGGGAGGGACATGTTAATCCCAAATATTGGCTCATTACCCCTTAATTGGGGCATATTATATTAGTAATGTTATTTTATTTATGCCGGCTTTAGGCCATTAGTTGTAATTATACCTCCTAGTCTCTTATATATACTAAGGAGACATTTTCATCTTGAATCATCTTGTACTTGAACATTTAAGTGGGGTAAAAGGAGGTTGCCCCCTCAAAGAGGCTTATTATCTAAAATTATCTCTCTTTCAAGGCGTTGAGTACTTTTTCTGAGGATTTTCTATGCTCTATTGATGTTTGGTTCTTAACATAGTGGTAGACAAAGAGCATTTGGTCCTTAATTACATAATGGACATGAAGTGTACAGAATTAAACTCGGAAGTAAACCTACACTAATTTTTCACTTCCAACATTAAGTGTTGAGTCATTTTCCATCCACTTCAGCATCACATAGTCGAGAATGCCTTGGGTCTTGATTTCCTTTGGTTAATATTCTTTCACCTATTGTATTTAAAAATCTAGAGGATTTAACTTAAGTTGTTATATTTTTTATAGTTGAAATAACTCATTTAAAACCATTGTATTATCTAATATCTCAACATAGCTCTTAACATTTTTGGAAATGTCTTCCAAACACTTATGGAAAAAACTTGGAGTTAATCCTTGACTAGGATGTGAAGATGGACATCCTTTTGTAGAAAATGTTTTGAGATTATGTTAATTTTGAGCATCCTAAAATATATAATTCTAAGAAGAGAGTATGGTAAGAGGTAAAGTGTTGGGAAGAAATCCCAATTATTCATTAGAAATATAATTTCCCTTCCTATCAAACAAAGGGATGACGAACTTCAGTTATATATGTGGTTAAGTCTTAAGATCTTGTCCATAAATTTTAGAAAACAATTCTATTGGAAAAGATCATATTTCTATTTCATATGGATTCAGATAATACATAGGTACATATTTACCTTAGTTCCTCTCAAAAATAATATTTTGAACTTAGTATAGTAGTAGACTGTAATTCATGAAGTACCAAGACTTTCTTCCATTGAAGGGACAAACATAGAAATGAAATAAATAAAGGAAAACTAAAAAACCAATTACTAGTGATTTGGGGTATGCTACATTTAAATAGTAAAATTTTGTTACATCAATTATGTTAATGAATGTATGTATCGGTTAGAATAATTGTATTTCATAACATCCCATGAATAGGTGCTACAAATTTTGAATCACCATAAATAGATATTCCAATAAAACGTTATGTCAATTGTAAGTTACATATCTTTCAAATCCTTAAATTGGAGTTTGTCCTCCTAGATGACCTTCCTTCTAATGAATTTTTGAAATTTCAGCCCTTATGAGTCTCACATATTGGTCTCTAATACTTTTATATATCATCTCTATAGTTCCATAGGTTTGAAAAAACTTTGATTTTCCAAGTTAAAGTTATGATAACTTTCCCAAACCTTGTTGTTTTTTGGACTTTTATTTAGAGCGAACTTGTACAGAATGCCACATGTCAAATATTTGATACCTGAATCTGAAAATTATACTAAAAATAATATGGATTGTCTTGTTTCAAATATAACTAGTCTCCTTGAATCTAAATCCTGTATGTAGAAGATATGACGATTTTACCCTGAACTCTTGTTTGAGACTAGTAATAGGACTAGTCAAACAACATATCTTCCACAGGACATATCACTGAAATTATAACGACCTAGAAGATAAAATTTATAGCATATATACCTTGCAATGTCTTCTGAATAAACTCCCTGTTTTTCTATCTAAATGGTCCTAGAAACAAATTATATCAAAAAATCCTAATATGACTTGTTTGGAAAAGAGGAAACCTAAGATTAATGCTCTAATAAAAAATGTTATGATCCAACGCGTTAAAAAAAGATAAAAATTCAATTATTACAGTCCAATTCGAGGGGGAAACATCCTTTTACAATATATCCAATTCATAATACAATATTAGATGAGAAATTATGATCTGAAGACTAGGTATCCTTCATATATATACAGAATATGAAGGGGTACAATTATGATGAAAGGCTGCAATGAAGTGTTCTATCCGACCTACACATATAACACTACAAATGAAATAATTCAATAAGTAGGGATTAACAAGGTTTTTATATATAACATGTATATTTTTCTAGGAATTAACATTGTTTGATGTGAATCCATTCTTGTATGACAAATATCCATATTGATCCACAATTTATTCTTCAATATTTTTGAAAAATTTAGCTAATGAAGTCAGAGTGAAGTTTGAACCCATATCTAAAAAGGAAATGATGAAGTGACTAAATACCTAATATTGTGTCCATGTGTAATCATTATAATCAAATAAATTAGGAGATTCATAGAACTACTAATATCCTTTTCCTTCTTACCCAACTTCGATATAGAAGTATTTTCCTTATCCATCTTGTTATGTACAATTCTCAAGTGCTAGGATAGTTATCTGAATTAAATCTATGGGAATATAATACAATGTAATGACTAGTAATATAGTTATTATGGGTCATTTGAGTTATCAATACATTCTACTTTGATTGGATCAGTGTTGTCCCTAAGTTTGTTGGTGATAGAGACAATCATTACACTTACAAACAAGTTATTCTTTGTGATATCAACATCTGAAAATTGATTCCTCATTATTGTGCTAAGATTGGAATATGACGCTCAAGGAATAGCCAACAACTTTATCTGTTAACCATTGTCAAAAACAAATCCCAATTCAGATTTGAATTCTATAATATGCGAGGTTCTCGTGTTCCATCTTGACGTATTGAGTGCATTAGATGTGGATCCTTATTTGAATTTTAGTGGATAATATTACTGATTTGAATTGTATCATTGTATTATTTGACATCCATCTCAATTCTTTGTGGGTGAAAAAATTGGAGGAATCAGCTTGCAGATCCATTTTAGCGGTTGTTTTGAATTTAGAAATTTGGGTCCCAAAAAATTGATGAAGTATTCTGAATCCATTTCTAGGCATCAAACAACATATTTTTGTGGTCCAAATATTACTATGAATCCTTTGACTATATTCCATACACCGAGACCTTTCTAATGCTACAAGAATCACCTCAATCAAATTTCATTTGTGAAAGTTACGCCTCCACCAAGTTGACATATCATATTGATCACCATGGTGCAAGTGGATCCCACATCAACCCCCGTTACTTAATTGTGTGGGGCTAGACACGTAGTGAATTCTATAGAACATTATAGAAGCTCCAAAATCAATCACTAATTGAGGGTTGAGGAAGTCAATTCCCTAACCCTAGACAAATATCGGGCTATATTAAATATTAGTCTGCTAGGAGGAGAAGGGGATCCATTATTTTGCATTATAACTTGTTCCATAGTTGAGAAAAGAAAATGAGAGTGGAATTATATGAGCATAACATAGGAGGAAATATTTTATATCATCCATGCAGGCCAGAATGTCAAATTCAACTCCACAGAGAGTGCCTATTCAAGTTTTGGTATCCATTATTGTCATAGTTCAATTTTGTTGGTCGACTTCACCGACTCTGACTGGATTTGAGACTATGATGATCAGAAGTTCATTTCTAGCTATTTGCTTCAGTTCAAAACTAGATTGTTGGTTTTCACATTCAGGAAATAGAAGGCGGTCTCCTTATCGATTAGAGAAGTCGAATAACGTGGCATCGTTCATGTAGGTACATAGTAAATCTAGATTCTCTAACTTCTAGGGGAACTTAGGTTTCCTATTCAGACCTCAAATATAATCTATTGTGACAATCATAGTGACATTCAAGTTTCTAACAACCCTATTTCCCACACTAAGATGAAGCATGTTGAGCTCCATGGTCACTATTTGTGACAGTTGGTTAATGAGAACATTTTATCTCTTTTCTATTACATAAATGTTGATCAGGTAGTTGACATCCTCATTAATCATTTATCTGAAGTTATATTTATAAATATTTTTATGATGCTTAGGCTTCAAGAAGCTGCAATTATGGGGGGGTGTGCTACTGACGTAATTTAACCTCCTGAATCTCCAGAGTCGCATGTTGATGGGGGGGGTGTTTAAACATCAAGTTATGACGGTTCAACACACTTCCCTTGGACTTAGTCAGTCAGGAGGTTGACCTACATCTGGAAACGGTAAGTCAATTGATCAACCATATTTCTACATTAGTAGGTCAAGTAGTCAAGAAGATTTTTGGTCACACAATAGTCCAGTGGTCGAACACTGTTTTTTGATGGATCAACCAACCGAGCAATTGAATATGAGTCAGAAAAATGGATGGTCAATTCAATCATCCTTGTTGAGTCGACTAGACAACACAAATTTTATAGAGTCAAGTCTAACCATCGATGGTTATATTTGGACAATATCTTCTCAATTCAAAAGAAGTTAGCTTTATATTCAAGCTAAAAATAGCAAACTTGATGGTTCATTATCATCATTTCGATATAATTGTTGTGTACATGATATCCAATATACATTTTGAGGTTCTAATCACAATGCACTATGCGTAAGTCCTATAACGATGTCTTTATACAACCCATTTTGTTTTATCTACAAAACTTATTCTTCTTCAATTATCTGCATTTATGTTTACATGTTTCGTATCAAGTTACACCCAATCCCCAACAACAGCTCTAATGGGAATCCTTCAAATATTTTAAGGAATAATGCTTCACATTATCTTCAAAGTTTTCAATAGTCAGGTGTCAGTTTTTCCTTGTGCTTGTTACAATCCTAAGTTCAACAACGAACCCAAAATATAATTCCTGAATAATCATAGGTAAGGGATATTCGTCTTTGATGTGGACACTAGAGATTTCTTTTTCTCTATCATAAAATTTATAAGCCTCTTTGAAAATCACCTGATTATAGACAAATGAAGAGAAGGTTATGAGTTGTATATCCCTTATATAGGGTTTTTTTATTCATTCTAGAGTTTTCCTACATAAGGAAGTTAAACTGGTACAGTTCATAGAGAAAATATTGATCATGTGGTGAAGCATAAAAGAATGCATCAATAAATTTCTCTTGGGTGTGAATCTCAGTTGCATAATGTACTGTTATTTGTTGAATATTGAATATTATCCATCTTTCGTGGAGGAATATTCCATATATCATGGATGGAAATCTACATGGTAAGGCTTGCAAGGCTAGATCACACACCTGCTGAAATTGATATTGGCTATGAGTCAACTGCTCCTTGTAGTCTTGAATCCCATTACTTGACTTAGTTTCGTGATAAACATACAATTTGAACCATTTTTCCTTAAACTTCTCAATATAATTTCCATGGCTTTCCTTGTGAATGACTCCCAAGTCAAACAATTCATCCTTGTTTCTCCAGTATGGAAAATCAAGTTTGAGTTGCAAGAATTCATAGGTTTTCACTATTATTTCATCGGTGATGGAACTAATGAACTTATCTACACATGAAATTGTATCCTTTTTTTTGTATTGTGACTTCTCTTCCTCCACTGAGGTATTCTTGTGCTTTGCCACTAGATCTTCTTTATAACTTTCTACTCTTATATTTTGGGGATCCTCAAAATCCTTTATTCTTCAATGTTCCTTTGAAATATTATTCCCATTATTATACATTTCAGTATTCCTATATTCCTCAGGAATATCATGGTCATTACCCTCAACTGACATTAATGGTGTTTTAGATTCAAATTATTCTAAAATCACATCTATATTGGAAGCCTTTCTTTTGTACTCGACAAATTATTTCTTCAACTTTGAGTTTTTTAGTTGAATCATATCAATTGTTTTGAAGCCTATTAATTTATACATTCCTAAGCCCCCTCCCTCCCAGGAGATCCCTTTCCCCCCTTCTGTAACAACCCTCTATTACGCCTAAAAAAAGTTGAAGCACCAAATGCATTTTTTTTTTTTTTGCATTAACAAATTAACATCAACACGTGATCATGGAAGCACCTATTGAACACCATCATAAGTAAATTAGTACCAGTTACTCATCCTGTAAATCACTAACAATGCAATCAACGCGTCAACGAAGGATAGCGACACATAAACATAAATAGTGTAGCAGATTAGCACATCATAATAGCTTGAAGCAATTTACAACAACAGTCAATCAGATAATGAATATAAAATGACTACCAACCCAACCTACCTTAGAAGGTTAGGACCTCCAGGACACATAAGCAACGTTCAAGCCAAGGTTCCAATTGATTTTAACCATTTAAGGTCTTAGGGTTGGCGATTGTTCTGAGCAACATGGAGGTGTCTACATCCCACTAACAAATAATTCCAATGATCAACTAGATCAATCCATCAATATTATTCATCAATTAATCATGACGCAAGGGTAATTATTATCGTTATCAATCATACCTCAACATTTAAATATTCAATGCACATGAAAGTAAACAATTCTAGAACTATCACATGACAACCGAAGTAATGACAGAAGAGAAAACTAGTCACTAAATCAGTCATATATCTAATAAATTCACGACGCAAGATTAATTAGAAACTTATTCATGACACAAACCTTAAATTCAAAGTTGCAAGAGCAATTATCAATGATATTCATGGCGCAATATTCCCACCACATAAATGCAATCATTCATCACATTAAATTTCATTTCCCGAAAGAAGTCTAACACCTAAACAATCATTCATTACATCATATGTTCATTGCGCACAAGAAGTCTAATGTCTAAACAATCATACCTTACATTATAATTTCAGTACACACAAGGAGTCTAATTACTCAATCATTTACACATCAATATTACTTCAATGGCACAAAAGAGTCTATTTAATCACCCAGTTCATTTAGTACACAAATAATCTAGTCGCACCCAATTCAAGGCGCAAAGAAAATCAAATCATTTATCTTTTAATCAACATCAACTTTATCTAAGGCACAAGAATAACTAACTACATAAAGCTTCGATAAAAGCTAAAACTATTTAATTAGGAATACATCAACTTTCTTGAAATTCATAAGAAATTCTTAAGAATGTGCATTCCCATAGCAACAAATTTGGGAACCATCCATCTTGAGTGCACCCACCTTACAAACTGATTTACTAAGTTACATTGATTTTTCTTAGAACTCTACCAAGACTATTATTTTATAACACTTAATAAAGAGTTCACACATTAGGACTCCATCCAATCCCTGAGAAATCGTAGAATGATTTATAAGTTATCTTTAATTTTGGAACCATGATATTTTTTGAAAGTCATTGGATTAATGCGACATTTGCATTGGACACTTTACAACATTCTAATATATAATATATTAAACATCAAGTATGAAGTACTTTAAATAAAACATTGTTTTTCATATTTGAAGGCTTCAACACTGATTTTATTTGCAAAGTTGAAGGTTTCGTTTACAATCTAATGACAAATATCCTCAATGCATGACCTAGGAAATTAATGGCTTAGCGTTTCACTTTTATCTTGTTGCAACCATCCAATTCGCAGAGTGAATTACTAGCGAACGCTTGGCGAATTTAAAGGGAAAACGCAGAGAGTATCGGCAAGTAATTCATTGAGTAAAACAGTAAGAATTCGCTGAGGGCGATTTCGGTGAGGAAAATTCACAGAGGGAAAATCAAGAACATTAAAACGCCAGGTAGGCCTCGAATTCTTGGAGAAACTGAATCAAACGCAAAAAAACGAGGAAGACATCGTTGTGCTCTTAACGGAATTGTAAGGGTTAAATTTATCTCATGAAAATCTCAGAGGAAAGCCTACCATCGCAGAGCTTTAGAAGGAATTCACCCGGGAGTAATTACTCACATAAAAATCACAGAAGTAATAATATCAGTTGCTGGGCATTGTCCACGAATTTTGTTGGGAAATTGAGTTAAAAGCGCTGAGGCAATTAGGGAGAATCTTCGCAGAAACAAGAGGGAAATTCGCACACACAAAAAAGGAAAAACCGCTGAGAAAAAAATAGAGAATCTCGCAGGGAAATTTGATGGTGGGAAACACATAGACATTAACAGGAAAGGAAAACGCGTGGCTGTATCCAAACGTTGAGCATGATCACACCTCAATCACAGAGTTCAAGGGAAAATTTTCACCTGTAGATATTACCTAGCTGGGCAAGTTTGCACAAGGAAAGAAAACGCAGAGTTCAAGGAAAATCGTGGTAATGCAGAGAAAGCAAATGCAGAGGAAAAGATGTATGAAATCGCTGAGTAATAGGGAAAATCGCAAAGAAGGAAACATGTATAATTCACTGGGTAAATTAAGATGAAATCGTTGAAGATGAATGTAAAATTGTTGGCTGAAAACCAACTAAAAATCGTAGGTATAACTAGGTAAACTCACAGACGAAAATCGTTAAGGAACACAAGGGTTTGATGGACAGAAAACGTTGGGCTAAATCCCAACTAAGGAAAGATTACCCATCAATAAGAAAAAAACGCAGAGAGATAAAATCACATCGCTGGGCAGAATGTTTTGGGGTAGAAGGCAGAGATTATTTCAAATTGCTGGGAGAAAATCTCCTTGGGGAAAAATGTTGAGATTAAAGAGAAAATCGTTGAGCAAGTAGTTAATTGTTGGGATGTGATCTCCCCATCCAATGCAGAGATTAAGAATGTTGGCCTTTTTGTTTTTTAAAACGCAGAGAAAAACGCAGTGGGGAAATCACAATAAATCAAATTGCTCAAGGAAGGCTAAGCGCAGGGTTCCGGACTTGGATACCCAAGGAATGGAATGCAACGCAATCGTATGTTGGGCCATCACAATGTTATAATATGTAGAAAATCGATGGGTAAGGGGTACAAATCCATTGCGCATGGAGGCATAAATTGTTGAGTAATGAAATAAGAATGCGCTGAGAAAAAAGGGGGAAAGGCACGGAACTGAGGACTCTTCCAAAACACAGCGAACAAGCAGAAAGTGCGATGGGAAAGTTTTACAAAAGAAAGGGTGGACGAAAAGAATAAACACAAAAAATCACTCAGAATACACCCCCGCCGCCCCGCCCGCGCACACATATATATATATAAACACTTAAAACATTGTGACTTCAAATAAATATACACTAACTTAATACATTGCATTTACTAATTCAATGAGGAATACTGTAACCGAAGACGAGGAGTCGAAGAAGTTCTTCTGCATTTGCGCTCCATCCAACTCCCAGCTTGCTAATCGCGAACACCTCATTGGTACCTCTCAGCTAACGTTAGGGGTACTCTTCCCCCTTAACCCCATGAACAACAAAGGGGCCACACACAAATAAAACCAGAAAACTCTATCTTCCAGTTCACCTCATAAGATCAAGCTACCACTCTCTTTCTGAGGCCGGGTATCCCAACTCTCATAACAAAAATCAGTCAAAGAAATTTCGGCAACATAACTTTACTCATACCAGTCATCCCCATTCCTCTTCTCAACCATTTATTTTATAGAACTTTTCTTAGAGACCACTTTCTATTGCACATTTAATTCGTTTTATTAAAAATTAATTCGGAATTACCCCCCCGTACACTTGCCATCCATTCCCTTAGTTGCACAAATAGATTCACCATTTAATTTAATTAAATTTCAATTTCCCTCACCCATCCTAAAATCACTCCTAGCTATCTCTTTATTCCCTCTATTTCCTTTTTAATGACTCACACTTTTTCTAAAACTTCGTTGTGTTTGATTTAGGAAAGTTCTTTAGTTAGACTAGACTAGATTATTTTTTATGCTTCCACATTCCTTTTTATATTTATTTATTTTATTATCTTAGTTCCAATTTGGTATTCTGTTTCACACATTTATATAATTAAATGTTTAGATACAAATTTTTACTCTTTCAATTCCTAACTTGATTTTTTCTTCATGACCCACCATTTATTAAATTTCTAATTTAATCATTTTTACTCTTCTTACCCCTTTAGAGTTAGGCTCAAATTTTTAAACTAAGATTAGAATTTTTAAGGAGATTTTATAATTAATAAAAATTATTCATTTAATAATTTTTTTAAGTCTGACAATGTCAAAACAAATTGTTTTTTCTATGCACTAATGTTCATTGAGTTACCTTTATTAAAATCGCGATGTGCCCTTCGAGATGCACTATGTTCTCCAAGGGTGCCACTCGCCCTTATTCAAGTTTTATTTATGTGATGTACCCTTCAAGATGCACTATGTGCTCCAATGGTGCCACTCGCCTTTGATTGATTTTGGTAGTTTTCCAACCCTTGCAATTAATACTTCATTAGGAGACCTTGTGAGAGACTAAGGGCCTCTAAGGAATAATGACCTTTCCTTATTGTGCGCCCCTTAGAATTTTCATGAGCGACTGTCTAGGTTTGCCCTCACGAGTGACTGTCTCAGTTTTCCCTCACGACATTGTGGATCTCTCAAATTAGGTAATCATTAACCTACAATTGAAGCCATGGAGAGAGTGTTAGTAGGTTGTGCCAACGTTGTTGCCACACCTCTCCCTCAATATTTGTTTTTGTGCATGGCCCATTTACTCCTTATTTGAGTCTGATTAGCAAGCAATCATCAACCTGCATCCATCAATGAAACACTCTCAATGATCCATAAACAACATCATAATATACTTGATCATATGTCACATATGCATAAATAGAAATACCCAAACCATATACAATCCACTCCCTGACTCGATTTGAAGTCCAAGGAGGTCCATTGATGCCATCAATATCGTTAATCTATCGAGTGTCTTATACAATCAGGAGAACCCGTCAATAGCATGTGTCTATACATAGATATCAAATAACATAACATCATAATCTAACAACATCATCATCTAAATCCATAAGCAAAACAAACAACCATATACAAAACTGGATCACTTTCATGTAAGTGTCCTCAAAGAATAAGTCAAATCATGTGTGTGCAAGAGAGGGATGTTACACCTTCACCCCCCTCAATCCTTCCTGAGAGCTCCTTCTTCATCTCCCTCCCTTCCTCTAGCTCCCCCTTTTTCATCTCTACCTCATCACGGGCTCACTCCCCTCTTTCTCATGTCTCTTCTCCCCCCTCTAATCCCTCCCCCTCTCTCCCTAAATCTCCCCTCACTCCCCTAGGAAACAGATACACCCTCAGGTAAAAAACTCAGGACTTAGCCCCTTCAAATGATGGTCTGTCTCTAAACCCTCCCTCTCTTTCCCAAGAAGGAACAAAATCCCTCATTTTGAAAGAAAAAGAGAAAGCAGTCATGGAAATCTGCAAAGGAACCCAAGATACTATCAAAATGGCCCTTAGAGAAAGGAAATCCCTGTCAACAAGGGCCAAATGGTATTCCTCTCCTTCAATGCACGAGGGGTAGGGGGTGCCCCAAAGAATCTATACCTCAAAAGAATGGTCCACAACCTCAAACTGAATGTCATTGTCATACATGAAACTATGTTCTCTGGCAAAAGAGCTAGAGAAACTTTCATCCCTTAGCGTCAAAATTGATCTTTCAACACTACTGATGCCACTGGCCTCTTATGTGGTCTCCTCATGGGATGGAGCAAAAATTTCCAGGTTTTGTTCTCTTATCACACCTGTTCTACAATATCTACCAAGTTAAAAGACAAAACCATTAATTTTTCCTTCTTAGTGGTGAATATTTATGGGCCTTACACTAACAAGACCTCCTTCTAGAAGGATTTGGTCTCTGCATGTTTTTTTCAGGACCCCTTTTTGGTGGTGGGAGGGGATTTAAATATAACCCTCTCCCTAAGAGAGGTCTGTGGAGCTCATCCAAGAGCCGATAGGAAAAGACTCTTCTTTCAAGCCTTGTTTGAAAAGTCCAACCTTGTGGACATTGATCCTATGAAACTCTCTCCTACTTGGCATAATTTCTGAACCGGGGAAGAAGAAGTTGCAAAGAAACTTAACCGCTTCCTAGTTTTAGAAGCCCTCCTAAACTCAAGAGATTTGTTTAGTTTTGAAGTAGAATTGGGGGGCATTTCATACCATCTACATGTGTCTCTTCACTAGTCCTCGAGATTCAACTCCCACCCTCTCCCTTGAAATTCAACCAATATTGGATGGTAGAGGAAGAATTCAAGAAACTAGTCATGTCTTCATGGACCAAACTCTCTCCCTAGAACCAGGATCCCCTTATGGTACAATTCATCGCAAATCTCAAAAAACTGAAAAATGCCATAAAAATTTGGCTCCCTACTTCGAGGTCTGAAAGGTACCAACACATTTGAGACATTGAAGAAAATCTGGCAATGAATCTAAGATCCTAGTGGATGGACCCCTAACAAACAACAAGTTATCTGAAATAATATACCTGGAGATAAAGCACACCAAATGGATAAATACAGAGGAACAAGAATGACACACAAAGTTAGGGATATATGGATTAAATAAGGAGACAACACTACAAAAAAATTTCATCAATATGTGAACTTTCGAAAAAACCTCGACTCAATATGGGAAATCAAAAATGAACAAGGAAAAGTCGTCTCTTCCTTTGAGGAAAAGGCAAAGCTCAAGGAATTTGTTTTGAACAAACTATTCCCCCCCCCCCCCCCCCAAGGATGCCCTATCCAGGAAATCCTGGAAGTAGTTGGAAAATTCCCAAACATCTTTACGAACAAAATGAAACTTTAGTTGGAAGAAGAAGTTTTGCAACCATCCCTAAAAGAAACTTTGTTATGCATGAGTAATGGAAAAATCCTTGTTCCAGATGGAGTAACTGTGGAATTCTTCAAAGCCTTCTATGATATTCTTAAAGAATGTTTATTGCTTATGATTAGATAATCACAAAAGGAAGGAAGAGTTCACGACCCTTTGAAAAAAACCTTCTTATGTCTCATTCCTAAGAAGCAGTGCCCCTCTTCCTTTGAAGACTAACAAGCGATTGTGTGTTGCAATGTAGTTGACAAATTAATCACCAAGATCCTATCGAGGTGACTCAAACCTTTTCTAAGTGAAATAGTCAGTGAAGAGAAATTCAGCTTCATCCATAACAAACATATACAAGATGTTGTAGCCATAGCTCAGGAAGTGCTCCACTCAATCAAGAAAATAAATCTTAATGCAACCATCTTGAAACTAGAGCTTTCCAAATTCTACGAGCATGTAAATTGGATATTCCTGCATTTAGTACTAATCCAAATGGGAATGAGTTTAAAAATAGTCAATTAAATAATGGGATGTATCCAAAGAACCTCTTTGTCCTTACTCATTAAGAAAGCCCCATCCAATTTTTTCAAAGCCTCTAGAGGGCTTCGTCGGGGTTCTGTCCTTTCCCCCTTTCTTTTCCTAATCATAGAAGAATCTCTCAACCTTCTAATAAAGGAGGCTAGGTCCAAGGGTCTCTTAAAAGGTATTGCAGTCTCAAAATTAGAATCAATCATACACCTTTTATTTGTAGATGACATCTTTTGTTTCTTACATGGCTCTCAGAGGAATTTGAGTGCTCTCAAGGATCTTTTAAACCTCTTCTGCAATGCTACGGGAATGGAATTTAATATGGAAAAGTCTTATTTCCTTCTTCATCACTATGAGAATGAACATGTATCCTCTCTCGCCAATACTTTCCCTACCCAAAGGAAAAACTTTTTCGATGGACTAAAGTACCTGGGTTTTAATTTAAAAACTATCAACTACAGAAAAGAAGACTGGGTATGGTTAATAAGAAAGGTTGAATCCCATCTAGTCATCTGGGGCAACAGGATCCTCTCTAGATGAGGAAGACTAGTACTAATCAAGGAATTCCTAGAAGTAATTCTGGTCTACTAGATTTCAATAGTCGAAGTCCTAAAAGGAGTTATCGTTCACATTCACTATTTAAGCTTTTGTTTCTTGCGAAAGGGACAGTTTAAACAAGGAGGACCCCATGTCTTCAAATGGAACTCAATTGCGGCACCAAAAGAGCTAGGGGGGTGGGGTTAAAAAACCTAAGAATCTTTGCACGAGCCTTAGCAAGTAGAAACCTTTCGCACCTAACCTTGGGAAACTCTCTATGGGTAAGAGTAATGAACTCAAAGTATTTTCCTTCATCGTTTATTTTCGACTGTTTTCAAAATCCCTTGAAATCCTCTGAAAGTTCAATAGTTTACAAAGAACTTGTACAAGCATTCCCCCTTGTTTGTAAGTGGACTACATGGCGCATTGGAAATGGGGAAAAGGTGAGACTGGACAAAGATCCTCGGATGGGAGCTAGAAACAATTACAAACTCTCCCAGCCCCTTCTTCAGTTCCTAAAAGAAAAAAAATGTCGATTCGTGAGCAACCTCAACATTAGCTTTCTTCAACCAAAAGGTACAGGGGGCTGGAAATATGCAGAATCCTTGAATCTTCCCCTGGATATACGAGATGAATGGAACTCTTACACTACCCTACTTTGTGAAAATTTCATTACCCTGGACAGAGAGTCTAAGGACTCCTTTGTTGGTAAAAAAACCAACAGTATGGCTCTAACTCGGTCAAATTAGCCTACAAAGCCGGGTTTGAAGAAAACTTGAAGACATAATTGAAATGGTGGTGGAAGCCGTCATGGAAAATCAAGGCTCCCATCAGATGTAAACTAACTCTATGGCTATCTATAAACAACAAATTGTTGACTTTGGACATTTTCCTCAGGAGAGGCTTGTGTGGACCTAGCAAATGTCCACTATGCAAAGAAGATGAAGAATCCACTTCTCATTTATGTTTATCACGTCCCTTTGTAGAGAAAGTCACGCGTTTAATAAAAGAAAAACTAAATTCCTAGGAAGATTGGAACCGGGGTTCTCTTGAAGAAAGCTTCAGGACATGGCTACAAGACATAATGGTCTCCCTTTAGGTAGATATTTCATGTATCATGATAACAAACATCTGGTGGACAAGAAATAATGTTGTTTTTAAAGATAAGATAGCTTCCCCGAAAGCGAAAAAAACTTTATCTCTCTCTTAGGCCGAAGAATTCAATATAGAACCATGATTAAGAAAACCTCGTTTCATAGTCCCCCCACCCATTGATTACACCATCCCATGGGGATATTTCGATGGGGCCAGCCAAGGACATCCGCCTGCATGCAGAGTCAAGGTGGTGGTTCTTATTAGTCATAGTCACTATGACCATATCAGATACTCACCAAGAGGTGGAACAAACAATAGAAAATAATTGATAGCACTTTGGACACTTTTGGAAACAACCAAAGAAAAAAATATGACAAGGCTTTGGGTGTTCGGAGATTCCCAATTGGTGATTGATTGGGCAAGAGGCCAAAATAACATTTAGAATCCTAGACTGGCCTCAATTCTAAGGGATATCAAACTCACCTTCAAGAATTTTGAATCGCTTTCTTTCCAGCACATTCTGATGGAACTCAACACAAAAGCAGGTGAACTCTGTAAAGAAGCATTGTAGCTGCAAAAATGAGCCTTTGATTTCTATGAGTTCTTCAAAGGCATAGAGATAGTGGCAATGAAATTTTGCCTCTAAAAATGTTTTTCTTTTAAGGCTGTAAATGTTTTGAATGGTACAGTTCATTTTGTAAAAGACCTCAGAGGGTATGTTGGCATAGGCAAAATAGTTTTGTAAGAAATCCTATCAAGGCTAGACTGATAAGACAACAACATGTATATTCCTTTTTTGAATATCACAGTTTTTTTTCTACATGAAAAGAAATAATGTATTTATAATAGATTAATAGTATTAATGTACTGTTAATAATAGTTTTAATGTAGTAATGTATTATTTGTTATCCTAATATATTATTTTACTTTAATAATGTATTACAAATTATTACTTTATTAATGTTTTAAAATATCAATACTTTAATAATGTATTTATTAATGCATTTAACATTTGAAATATATATTTTTGTATTGTTTCTCCAATAATATCTTATTAATGTATTATTTTATTAGTGTAATAATACTTTAACACAATATTGATTAATATTATATAAATTTGTTAATTAAATATTACTTTATTAAAGTGTTAATTAATTAATAAATTACATTATAAATTAATTTAAATTAATACATGAATTATGTTTTAATATATTACTTATGTTTTTATTACATGATTATTTTGAAAAAAAAAAATATGAAAAATCGAGCTCACCACTCTTATAAAATTGTTGTTCCTAGTTATATAATTATATTGGTTGTGATATACTCTCTAGATTCTTCGAATCTATTCCATGAAACATGGATCGTAAGTATCTCAATATTCTCCAAGCGTCCATCGTTGTCTGTGTGTCGAAATGGTTACTAAAACGATCAGAACAGAGCTAACTTAACCTTCTAAAAATATCGTTATCTAACTACCCTATCTGTTCGCTCACTAAACGGTAATTCCGATCATGGTGTTGCTGCTTCAGTTGGACTTATTTTTGTGGCCACTTCAATGTCACCTAATTAAAGCCTCAAGATTGGCACTGAATAAAGAAAACAATAACCAATCACTCTTTTGTCAGTATTTATCCATTATAAACTGATTCAAAGGTATAGACTGTTCCTAAATTACAAATTTAAAAACCATATACAATTATCTTTTCTATAGCAGCACTCAGAAAACAAGATTCACAAATAAAAAACTTTATCATAGAGATTCTCTAAACTAAATATAATATATATATAAAAGATTATTTGCGTTGAAACCCAACTAGCACGATGTTCATTGAATCCAAATATCTTAAAAAGATCAGGCATTTTGTTATGGATGGTAACAATTAAAAAAAGCGGGAGGAGCTAGGTTGATGAAAAGACCATTGCAGTCCCACGGACTCCCCTTTTATCTCCTTTGAAGAGGACAGCAAGGTATACTAACGAAGACTTCCTCGCTAGAGAAACCACTACTACGGCGCCATGGACTGTTTTTTCTCTCCCATTAGAAATGGCTATCCGCCAATTTCTCTCCCAGGTTCTGTCAGGTCATTCCCCTCATGGCCGTGGGGAGGAATTCAATGAGCAAGTCAAAAGGATGTCAACACACACGCTCTTCTCACTTAAAAGTTAAAATAAGCTATCTTCTGGTATAAGGGGATTGTGACTAATATAGTATTATTGAGAGAGAAGCAATAAAGGGGTGAAGGTGATCTGAAGAGCAAGTAAAATATTAGTGGATAGAGAGCCCAAATTAGTGTTTACCTATATTTACTTGGAGCGTATACCTATTAATTAATGATCTTTTAACTTTAAATTTTAATTTTATGGTTAGGTATTGAAGATGTTGGCATATTCTTAAACATGTTTTTCTTTTACATTTACCTAATCACATTATAAAATTACTGTAAGGATATATAATTGTCACTTTTAAATGATTAAAGAAGATTAATATCTATGCAAGCCACGTTTATATCATTAAGAAACATTGTGCACACTTTTCATATTGAGGGCACTCATTAGTTTCTAATGAGTAAAACCTTCCTCTCATGCCATGGACTCTAGCATTATCAATTTTTTTTTTTTATAATTAAATTGGAGATTTTTATTGGGCGAGGAATTTTACTATTAGCTAGAAAGGGGTACACCTATTGGTGATGGGCACAATTAATGATCTTTTAATCTTAAATTCTAATCTGATGGCTAAAGATGTTGGCATATTCTTAGTCCTCCTCCAAAATGAATGGGTAAGATTTATTTTTCATAATTTCCTTGCATTTATGAAGGCATCCATTAACATGTTTATTTTTTTACATTTACCTAATCACATTATAAAATTAATGTAAAAATATATAATTACCACGTTTAAATGATTAAAAAAGATTAATATCTATACAAACCACGTTTATATCATTTAGAACACTATACACATGTTTTATGTTGGAGATACTCATTAGTTTTCTGATATCTAAACCGTCGTCTGATGCCACGAACTGCCTCGACGTTTAACATTCAACTGGCATTATCCAAAATGCACTCAAATCATCATACCATACCTTGGGCGGGCATGGGGTAATTTCTCCTGTGTTGTTTTGTGCGCTTTGTGTTGGACTCTGCTAAATCACCACGACCATGCAGAGGGTAAGAATATTTTTTTTAATTTTTATTCTATAAATTAAGTTTTTTTAATTAAACTGAGAATCAGCTTGGTGTTTTTACTGTATCAATTAAATTCTTTTTATAATTAAATTGGAGATTTTTATTGGACCATGAATTGTATTACGCTGAGGGTTTTTATTGGGCGGCGTTTTCGAGCCGCGAGGTAGCCGCTGTGCTAGTGGATAAATATAGTCCATAAAAAAATCAAAAGTCTGAGCATAGATTGAGTTGGGTGAAGCCAAAACTAATGCTTATTCAAAGTGGATAACTGAAAATCTATTAAAAAAAAATCAAAAGGATTAAAATAGATGAATGTGAACGGTGAAAAGTAATGCTTATTCAAAGTGGATAACTGAAAATCTATTAAAAAAAATCAAAACCGTTAAAATAGACGAATGAGAACGGTGAAAAGTGTTCTTACGGCATTTCAAATGTCAAATCTTATCTTGTCATGATTAAATTGTTGAAAATTAACATATTGTAGATAGTGAAAATAAAAATAGCAAAGAAATAAATAGGTATAACCTCATTTGAATTCTTTTGTCGTACAACTCGTTGCCTTACTATGAGATTTCGTTTCTAGCATTATTATTAGATGTTTCTAATTAAAATTTTATAGAAATCTTTCATATTCACTTTTAAAAAATATTTAATTAATTTAAAAAAAAGAATTTTTTCACAAGGCCTACCATAACTACAAAATTACAAATAAAATTATTTTCTCATACAACTAGTTACCTTATTAAGAGATCTTTTTTCTAGCATAATCATTAGATGTTTATAATTAAGAATGGAAATCACACTAAAAATCTTTCATATTCACTTTAAAAAAAATATTTAATTAGGTTTAAAACAAGGATCTTTTCACAAGGCCAACCATAATTATAAATAGAAAGAATTACTTTTTAAATAAAGTTTTAGTTGTACCTTCAATTTGTTTTTTCTAAATTTATCTATTTCTAAGAATAAATAATAAAATAGGTTTAGATTTATCTAAATCTATATTTCTTTTTAAGGAAAACAATATAATAATAATAATAGTTTATAACAAATTCAATTTGTTTTTCTAAATTCATATATCTTAAGAAAAAATAATAAAATAAGTTTAGATTTATTTAAATCTATATTTTTTTTTAAGAAAAACAATACAATAATAATAATTGTTTATAACAAATTCATATAATAATAGTTTATAATAAATTGTGGTGAAAACAATACAATAATACTAACTTATAACCATGAAAATTTAATAATGAATAAAATAATATGATCGTTCTTCTACATGTCTTCTCCTCAAGATACATCCATCAAAAAACAAATGTGTGAATCCAAAAATAGTTTCAAAACACTGAAAGATTTTTTGTATGTGCAACGCATCCTCCACCATGTGCATATATTAATTTCACTTTTCCCAAATAACCAAAATTTTAGTAGAAACATATATTCTCATGAGCTTACAAACCCTTCCAAAACTCCCCCAAAAAAAGTCAATCTCTTGGATAAGTGTGCAAGCAAGGGTACATTAGTTGCTATAACAACTCCTCAAACATAGGGTGATCACAACATGTGTGCCAATAAGATGTCGAACCCTCTTTAGAACATGTTAACCAATTCCGCATAAAGTGAATCTACATAGATATATATTTTTAAAGTGAACATCAATGGTCAAAGAAAACCCTTAAAACAAGTATGCCTCTTGTAGATAAGTGTGCAAACAATGCTACACTAGTTGCTATAACAACTCCTCAAACATAGGGTGACCACAACATATATTCCAATAAGATGTGGGACACTCCTTAGAACATGCTAATCAATCCCACATAAAGTGGATCTATACATATATATGTTTGTAAAGTGGACATCAATGGCCAAAGAAAATCCTTAAAACAATTATGCCTTTAAAGAATGCCCATAAAACCTCAATCTATTTTTTGTTATTAAATCAAACTCCTATCAACTATACCAAGGCATAGATCCATGTGCAAAAGCATCAAATTAATTCACTAAATCTATGAAGTAATGAGAGTACCCCATAAACCAAGTAAAACCATGTCATCCTGCATCAACATATATGCAAATAACATGAAATCAATGGATTTCTTTGTTAAGAGTGGTAATTCAAATATAGCAAAGACATCAACATAATGTCTCAAACCATGCTACACCATGTCATACATTGCCATTAATAGAGCTAAATCCATATAGAAATGAGTGTTTAAAAATAGCTCCCTCCTCAAAGAATCCATAATGCAAAGATTTCATCTCAAAATAAAGAGTGCATATTCTAAATATTTCACCACTGTGTCAATTAATCCCATATGACTTAGGATGTTCCCTCAACAAGAACCATATCTAACTAGACAATACCAATGCAAGGACTAAATCACCATATAATAGAAGTGAAGTTTTCCCTAAAAATGTTGAACAAATATAAAAAAATCTACTAAGTCAAAAATAACCATGTGATGAAGGGTGCTCCATTACCAAGTCAAGCATTTCATTAAATATTTACTAAAATATTGATTCATAAAAAATGTACAATATGAAAAGAGGATAAATGGATCAATCATCAAACATTCTACAACAAAAAAATAGTGTATCTCCTTCAATCAAAACACAAACTTAATCACCAATTCAATCAAAACATCTACTCAATCTCAAACACCAATTCAAAGAAAAAATGTATATCCTTCAACTAAAACACAAACTCCATCTCAATCAAATTTCAACCAAAACACAAACTCAATCTCAATCAAATGATAATTCCATTTCCAAGTCAAACACATACACATACACATGAGTCCAACAAAAAATGATAGTTCCATTTCCAAGTCAAGCACATGACTGAAAGAATCTCCCTAAAAGTGTGTATCCCTATTACATCAAAATTTCAAGTACCATGCTACAAACCCCTTTCATTATGATGAAAATCACAAATATAACCCTTACTCACAATGAAAATCACAAATATAACCCTTACAATGCGAAAGATAACAATGATATTTTTATTTTTCAATTTTTAAAATATTTTTTAAAAGGTATAACCATGCTTTTAATTCAATAATGAAAATAATAAAAATGGAAAATTCTATTTTTAAAAATATTTAAAATATATTTAAAAAATAAAAATTAAGAAGTGAAAGCCTTAGAAAGCAAGGAAAACATAAGTGTGCTACAGGCCTAGAACTCTGTATACTCTGTACGTAATTGATAAGTTCATAATGTCCATTTCACCTCACGGAAACAGTATACCTAACGAAACTGTCGATTTTACTGCCAATTTTGATGAACAAATCTGATACATAATTCACATATGCATATAAAAAGAACATCCAAACCTAAGAAATGCAAACCTTACTTCAGCATCAGGCTGAAACAAAACAACTGCATGGTAGAACTCTAAAAATTACCCGAAATCACGAGACCGAAAGTGAAACATGAAATTTTCAATTTCATTTTATAGTTCCTGAGTCCTGACAATGTATCCATGCCCAACACGACGTTTCTGTGCAGTGCGGAATGTTCGCCAAAACAAAGGGCCAATATTTATAATAATCACACGTACCTACCTGTTCGCTTGAACT
Organism: Picea engelmannii; assembly: GCA_009831015.1. Classification (NCBI taxonomy): domain Eukaryota; kingdom Viridiplantae; phylum Streptophyta; class Pinopsida; order Pinales; family Pinaceae; genus Picea; species Picea engelmannii. The sequence continues at coordinate 418,146 of ML794750.1, read as the reverse complement.
AAGACATAAGATACACAGAGATATCTGTTTGAAGAGCAGAATTTACATTCGATGAATGAACGAGCCACCGCAGATTACACGGACGAGATGATCAAAGACAGAATATATACACGAAACTGTTTGCTTGACGAGTAATTAAAAGAAAAATTGTACATCCGAGTTCACTGATCTGCATATTCCAGACGACGTGAAGGATGTCTTTAGAAACGCTCCGTGGCTTACACAGCATAATATTTTCAGTTCTACACGTACACATGATATATACTACCGGTTGCTGCGTGCAAAACGCTCGTCACCCTTACTTGTGCACCCCAGTATTTGATCTCGCGACCTTATATCGAGCCATGGCAAGCAGCATGAGCTTTCGAGTTTGAATAGCAGTCCGCCAGTTCCTGCATGGCCTGAACCTGCATTTTAAGCGACACGATGTAGTCCGCCGCTTCTTTTAGAAAAACGGGCGTGTCCAGTCCGCGGCTTCCCGGCACGAGCGACCTGAGGGTTTGCATCCGAGAAGCCGCGGTGCATGCTGCTTGTTCATCGCAATTATCCCGTGACCATAGGCCTGTAGTGCCCATCAACCTGGATTCCGCTCCGGGAAGCTTCCTGCCGGTATTGTCACCAGCACTGTTCGGTTTGCAGGGTCTGACTTTGGCACACACCAATCTCCATTTTCTCTGGAAATTTCCTCTGGATTTAAATACTAGCCGTTGGCAGCGGGAGTTCTTGAGCCTGGAAAGGTATTTGCCAAAGATGGCCCGGCGCCACGCTGTTCGAGTCCTTGCCGTCATGGCCAAGGAAAGATCCGCAGCCAATTTCACGGCTCGGCTCAACGTTGCGCGTTGACATATTCTCCCGCGGCGCAGCACGACAACCAGGAGGCCCAAATATATCCGTTGGAAATTGGCCTTCCATGCCATTAGTTGTCCAGGTCTAACTGGCTGTTCCATATTGTAAACAGCTGGGAAAATTGCAAAACCCACCCACTAAACAAAACAGAAGACTTCTGTAAATTCTAATGTTCCTGCACAAACAGAGGGTGGGAGAGATGCCCAGGCATGTGCTGAGCTCCTTTTTGGCTTTAAAGAGAGGAGACTTGTGGTTTCATATGCATATGCATGTGAATATCGGGGGGGCAAGAAGGGCCCGTCCAGACGACTTCTGCTTGCAGTACTAAGTTCCCATGTGAAGTCGTTGCAACTGCCGAACGGAAATGGGACAAAACGTTACAGGTAGGATAGGGTACTCTTAGGTTAACCTTTGGAATAAAATATTAGAGTGGCCCGGTTTAGAGATTATTTTTAATTGTGATGGAACCTTTGAAACGCATTTTTATTAGCACATGTCCTTTTATAGTGGAATCCTACTAACGATAGGTTGAGGTGGATCGCTTGAATAGGTCCCGATGTATACAATGGAATCCTTCTACCTATGTTGAGTTAGATGATTTAAGTAGATCTTTTGTATGAAATAGCCGGTGCAGATGTTATAACCTATTATAATTTTTTAATTGGTCGAAGTGGGTTTGACTCTAACGTGTAACATTATAATCTCCAGGTGCGACAAACGAGTTCGGTGACGTTTGAACCATAGATGCCGTCGGGAGTGAATTAAAATAGTATACTATTGTCCACTAATTACGTTGAAAGGCGTATATCTATTGACAATGGGCACATTTAATATGTTTTTAGTATTTAATCAGTTTTGTATGGACAAGATTAAATATTGTTGAAATATTCTTAGTCGTCCCAATAAATCTTGATTTTAACCACTAACTTCCTCACTATTATAAAGACATCTATTTACATGTTTATTTTATTTTTTTACTTTTACTTAATCATATTTAAAATTTACTATGATGGCTAGCTGATTGCCACCTCTGAGTAATTAACGTTTCATTTTCTAAAAAGCCCAAATTTAACAGCCACGATTTTTACTCCAACTATTATTTACTGGGCCGAATGCTTTTTTAAGAAAAAACAAGTGTCATTCCAATGGTTGATGAATAAGTTTGAATTACAACATTACATGCATCATCTTGAAGATGCTTATACTAATACCAAATTTGCATTAACTAATGTTCCTAAAACTCTTGTTGGAGGTGGGGTGGCAAGGAATTACTTATAAAAATGACTTATAATATATTCACAATAACAATAAAAAATATACTAAAACCAAACAAATTGTCAACAAAATTGAAAGGAGAAGTCTTAAATAAAAAATATGTTTATATAGGTGTGAGCTTAACATTAACTTCTGAAATTAGAATGTTGTATGTTAAATTATTTATGAAAATTATAATAATTATGGAAAATAAAAATAAAAATAATGAATTTTTAGTACAAACAACTTAAAAATTCATGAGCATGCAGGTTTTTCTTATGCTACCAAAGCTAAGATCATCACACATAATTAATAAACTTGATAGTTACAAAGATTAACATATTACTATACAGTGAAAAGTTTTTGTGCTTAAATCAAAATATTATTTTGGTTTTATACAATATTCATTTAACTTAATCTCTATTATATTTTATTAATATTCATTATGACTT
>ML794750.1:397578-415487 GCA_009831015.1 Picea engelmannii | reverse complement strand
TATATATATATATATATATATATATATATATATATATATATATATCATGTCTCTATTTCTCACATAATCTATGATGTATCCAAAGCCAGATTCATTTGCAAGATCAAATAAACCATGAAAACACAAGTGAATCTAAAAATAACTCTCTTTTATTCCTTCATCCTAAATTCTAGCATGACTGTAAAAATGACCACTAACTAAGAGATAACTAATTTAACATTATTTGTCATCTATTTTTTCTGATTAAGCTCATAAACTAAGACATACCTGATAATTGAAAAAATAAAAATTTATGTAAAAACACTAAAACCCCAAACAGATAACTGAGTCAAAAGTTAAAATCACCTCCCCAAAAAATCCCTACATCAATCTAAAATCAATTTTGATGAAATTATATATATGGAAGGAAAAAGAAAAACTATGTAGTTTTGGGATTAATAATAAATGAAAAATTTAAACAAAGAAAGAGATCAATGACAATTGGGACCAAACCTTTAATATATATATTTATTATGTCCAAGAATCTGTAATCAAAACATATAATTACCATGACCATGGATTTACAATAAAAATAGTTGTAATGTAATTACTTATTTAAAAAGGGTCAAAATTAGACTCGTCTCAAAAAGTTGAGTAATCCACTTCACATGGTATATATATTTAAGTCATTGGAGAGGTTAAGCTATGGATTTTCATTCACTATGGGTGCATCCAACTCCACCCACCTCATGGTACCTAAGACAATGGAACTTCATTCATGGATGGTCTACTAGGGAGTGTAGATGTAGAAAACAAATGTGGAGATAGAAAAAATGGGACGTGTGGGAAAGAAGACATCAAACCACATTGAATAATCAGAGATAACAAAGTTTGTCTAGTGGAAAACCGATAAGTGTAAATTATGTTACAAATTTGGTTAGAAGATCATTCAAAAACAAATGTGTAGAAGCATCGCACTTCACATCCAATGTATGAAATCAGATAAATTTATTCCGGTGACATGAATCAATGATCTCTCATTGAATAGATGTCATATTTATTTAAGATTACAAAATCAAACTTAGGTTACCTATGTTTGGAAAAAAATTGCATTGTGTATATGTTCGACATAACTTAGATATAACCTAAGATTGAAAAAATCACATTCTATTACTCGGCCAAAAAATGTAAAAAAGGTCAACTGAAATATATGATAAAATTGATTTGAATATTATGAAAAAATAATTATTTTATTAAGCATATATACAACATCACACAAGAAGAACAATATTTAGAATCAAAAGAAAACTAATACATAGTCAACGATGAATCTATAGCCCGAGCCTTCAATAGAGACTAGTAAGTGAGAAAAAGGAGGAGATAACATAATCCACTAGATGGTATGAGTTAAGGAATTCTCTTTTGATGAATTTTCTCTTTCTTGAATTAATAGTTATGCCCATGATATGATTCTTCCTTAAATTCTGAAATACATTAAGAGAATGTGTTTTCATTAAATTTTGTTTTTATGGGTTGAAGGAAAAGGTTGGACTCTATTTTAATGAATCTTTAGAAAATGAATTTTTTTAGACAATTTATTCATTTTCTTGATATTATTTATAGGGAATATAACTTTGACTTATAAGTTTATAATTTGATAAGTTAGTAATAGTTATTCGATATCAACTGTCAAGATGCTCTTTTTTTTATGAATGGATATGAAGTTTGTTTTTTAAATTTTGTGAATTAGTTAAAAGTTTAAACATGATTTATTTAGAATATTCATTGTTGTTTTTGTATGGTAGTTTTAGGGCATGCCTCGCACATAATTTTACTTGAGATTAGATGTGTTTTTTAGATGTTAAATCACAAAAAAAAAATGTTTTCTATTTTTTTTTTTTTTTTTGTCTCTTGAATCTTGTCTTTTTTTTTTTTAAAACAAAAATTGTTTTTTCCTATTATTAGGTTTTTATGATATAAAAATGCTACAAGTAATTAGTTTTCCAGATTTCCACCCATTCTGTCAAATTAGCGGAAGCTAGAACAGGTGGAAGACTGTGATACCTTTAGTCAAAAGAGTTGTCTGCCATCTGCACTGCCAGATGGAAACTGGAGCAGGTAGCGGATTTATGTTCTTACAGACCTCATCTAGGAAAATAAGACAAGCTACCAACTGAAAAAAGAGAAAAAAACTGTAAAATTGCATCGTTCTAGTACAGAGAGTTGGGAAGATATTGTGCGAGGTATTCATAGCAAAGAACTAGAGATTACACATTGGCACCTGGGGGTATGTCATTTGGAGTTCTGGTGAGAAGGTCTTCCTTAGGCTAGAGCACGAAAGGCCTCAGACAGGTCGGGCAGTGCTGAGTAGTTGGTGCACTCAAGAATGCATCATAAAGCATGACGATCCTTTGACTCATGAGGGTGTCCCAGTTGATCTGGTCCTCCATTTGGCTTCTTGGCTCAAAGATGAGTTGTAGTTGCTCCGGATTGAAGAGAGGTGGCGGGGCAGGGCAGAATTCCAGGAGTGCAGTGAGTGGTGGAGGCGCCAAGACTGGGCGACCCTCCAGCGCGACATCCATGTCCTCTTGCACGGTGCCAAATTCCTCTACCTTGACCGCCTTCTCCTCTGTCCCAATTTGGTTTTCGGTGTCTTGAATTGAAACATTCGAATCCAGGTGGAGGAATTCCCCTAGGAATTGCTCCTCCACTATACAGGTAGCACCATCCATGGAAACCTGGGTGCTTTTGCTCGCTATGTTGTGGATGGGGAACGAAAAATCATCTAGAACTATGAAGAGGAGGGATTATGGAGGAAATTGGATGGGTTCCTCCATAATCACCTCCTCGAGATAAGCCATTGATGGAGTTATTGGCTTCTCCAAGCACTAAGTTCAGGCTATGGAAAGGGATCTTTCAAATTGATGCACGTGTCATTGTTAGGTTGCTAAAATATACCTGGCTGGGCCTCGCCTCAGCTTTCCCCTCTCCCTCGGCATGGATAGTCCAGGAGGGATGAGAATTCGCCGAGTTACAACGATGAATACCCACTTCTCGTTGGTCTCATTCGCAGAGAAAGAAGGGTGGTGGAGCACAAAGGAGAAGTGGTGCCAACCCCATCCGAGCAGGAGATATAATCCCCTAGCTGACATAACCCCTATACTCTCCCAACCTCTGCCATTAAACCTTGGTGTTGCCATAATCCTTGAGGGAGTTGTCCTACCAGTCTCCACAGGGAGTAATGGTCTCCCTTCATTCAAGACTGAGGTGAAGGGAGACGGCCTTTCATATTAATGGCTTGGGTCCTGGGCAGGCTACGTGGCCTCCCATTACTACGTAGCACCCCATCCAGGATGAATCTTGTCTTTGTTAATAAAATCAATGTCTTCTAATTTTTTTTTGGTATCTCTTCAATCTTGTCTTTGTTAATTATTGCATGATGTGAAATCCTAAATTTATAAGAATATAAAAGGGTTATTATATACTCATTTTTAAACCTTTTTTTAATTGTAAATTGGATTACAACATTTAAGAAGATGTGTTCTTCTTCTCATTCCCTTAGATAGTAATATTCTAAAGATAAACACTCCCATTTTTTCCCTTTTTCAATTGATATGAATGTTAATATTATGGTAGCCGTGGGAGGTACTAACCTCCATGTGTAACCCTAACAAGAATAGAATATCTTGGGAAGCAAGAGAAACTATAAAACATTGGATAATAACCCTAGGAGGAAAGTCGGCTCAAGATAATATTTATTATTGAGTTATTAACCTCCAGAAGTAGAAGTCGACCCAATTAGGTCACTTGGAAGACTATAAATAAGAGGGTGCTAGAGCTCATTCGTCACCTCACCTCTCACAACTGCATAAGGTCAGTGGTGCACACGTTTGGAGAGGATTTGTAGATGCAGCTGATGCAACTGTCAAATTTTGGTTTTGGCTTGGAATTTCTCTTGGTTATAGTTTGAAATTTCTACTTGGACTTTGGTTATTCTTCCTTGGTGTGCTAACCCTGGAGAGAGGTACACTACCTTGATTGGTTATTTGGTTCTAGGTTTTTCTTCCATAATTATACTCTCTGTCAAGGTTAAGGTGCTCGGGGTGGCTTTGGCCTATGGTTGGGTGACAATATTGCTATATTGTCTATCGTTAAACAAGCACACCTATTATTTTCTAAAAGGTTATGGGCCCACACTATCTTTAGACAGTCTAACCACTGGAATATAGATTGGAAGGATTTGCTTAGTTACAGTTGCAGTTGCAGTCAAAGTTTTTTCTGCAGCAACAAAACCCCAACCCTCTTGTTGAAGCACCTTAAGTGAAGATATTGACCTAATTTTTGGATATCCTAGTGCGCCTTAACCTAGCGCACCTCCTGGTACTCTCAACAAGCTAAGACGTCAAGTTTGAGTTTTTGGTACAAGTCAAAGGTTGACCAAGTCAAAGCAGTCATGAATTAATCTATGAAGTCAAAAAACAAGTTAGAAGGGGCTTCTAACTTTAGATCATGGAAGACAAGGATTGATCTCATCCTTTCCAACATAAAGTGTTGTATAATGTGAAAGGAAAGATCGTGGAACCACAGTTTGAAGAAGGAAAAGAGAAGGAACCTCAGAACGTTGCAGTTATGGAGAAGTTCAAAGATAATGACATCAATTCCATGAGTATCATAGTGGACTCTATAAAAGACCACTTGATACCATACATCTCTCATCTTGACTCATCTAAGAAGATGTAGGATTCCCTAACTAACCTATTCTAAGTTAGAAACATTGGACAAGTAATGAGTCTGAAGAATGAGCTCTGTGACATGAAAATGAATGATGATGACAACATAACATCATACCTTATGAGAATATATCATTTAAGAGATGAACTACAAGCTATTGAAGAAATCATTTTAGAGAAGGAACTGGTAAATATAGTACTCAATGGTCTTCCCAAGACATGGTGTAATATCCCCAAGGACAAGCCATGTTGTAATCATGTCTATGAATTATAAATCATGTTTTGTAGGCTGGTGAGCCGAGTATTGATAAGTTGGTAAGGATTATGAGTTTATTAGGTTGGAGAGCCTAAGTGTTAAGGCCATGAGCTTGTTTTTGTATATGTAATTATGCATAACGTTAATAAAAAATATGAACACCGCTGGGTGAAGATCGACCACGATGAATGAGTGATGGGGGACTAAGCTTGCACAAAGTGGGTAAGGGAATGGGGGCTAAAAGGTGGAAAGAAAGGCTAAGTGTTGAGCCTAGGGGCTTAAGTCCTTAGGAATAATATTTTAATATTATTCCAAAAGCCATGTGAAATATATGTTTTGTCCTAAGTTCCTGGAGAGGAACGCATGCCGATGGAGCACAAGCAGCTTCACGGGTGACATGTGTTGGCCCAAGAACATGCAGTTAAAAGATGTAGAAGTTAGACATGGGGAGGGGTTCGCTCATCATTTTGTCATCCTCCGCTTGATTTTGCGAGGATCTGGGGGCATTTGAACCAGTTTTTCCTATGTGTCTGCCTCTGCATACCTGCGCACAATGAAGGAAACCCTCATGGGAAGATTGTTCGCTATCCATTTTCCATTCTCCGTGAATTTTTTTGAGCTCTGGGATTGACCTTTGCATAACCTCACGCATCTCTAAAAATGGAAAACCGTGAAACCAACCTGTGTTGTTTTATTGTGAAGAAAAAACATCCTAGATATGGCCTGAACCGTGTTGTTTCTTAGTGTGGTATGTTGTTGTTTTTGGAGGTCCATACCCAAATTCGTGTTGTTGTTGTCGCCCGTGAGTTAACCGAATTGCTATTGTTGTTTTTATTATCCTCACCTTGCAAGAATTGAAGTGGAAGTTGGTGGAAGAGTCAGATGGTTAGGTCTGTGGTTGAAGAGGTAGGTTGTTATCCCTGTGAGCATATTTTTCCCAGGTGAAGGGTCTGTTGGGAAGTGGTTTTCTCCCAGAGAGAGTCCAGCACCAGCTACAGAGCTCTGAGACTTCCTGATCCACCCTGTTACTGAGGCCCAAAGAGGGAGGTGAAGCACTGATGGACTATGCTTGTGAAGGTGTATACTCCCGGGCGAAACATTCATGTGGGGAATGAGAGTTTGTGAGTAGTGGGCATAAGAAGGCACCCTGGGAAGAATCATTCTGGTTATTCTGTGCATATTCCCTATAACCTCAACCTAGTTTAGGAAACCCTTACCTTGGGTGGAGCTTGGTCCCAGCTCGGGGGTGACCCACTGCTGAGCGTGATGAGCAGTGTGGTCTAAGGCTCGGAGGTTCACGAAAGGCCTATATGTGGTTGGTGGAATTATGCCAATAATAAAAGATAAGTGTTAATTTTGTACTTAATTTATAAGTATATGCATGTATGTGATTCTTGCAATATTATCATGTATTCCCCTGTAATCATGAATTACTGTTAGTCCCATTAAACCTGCATGTTAGTCATAATTATGTGATTACTCTATTTGGTTTAGTTAAATGTGTGTAATATGACTTAATTCATGCTATACATATAAGTATGAGAATGTTGTTTTCTGCACAGTAGCATTTGCCCGGTCGTGGGGTTGACGGCAGGGGACGTTATACATGGGATGCACTTTCCACAAGCTTGAAAACAGGAAAGGAGTATCCCACATTTGAAGAAGTTTGGACTTTCTATGAACAAGAAGAATCAAGGATTAACACAAAAGAGAAATCCCAAAAGAAGTACGATGATCAATCTTTCACAACAAAGTTCAAGAATTTCAGGAATAAGAAGAAGTTTGGATCAAGGAAGAAACCCAATCAAGAAAAGGATATGTCGAAGATACAATGCTTCAACTATCGAAAATATGGTCACTATAGGAACCACTATCTCGAGTTAAATAAAATGAAGGAAACAGACAAAGAAACAGTTGTCAAACAAAGGGAACCCTCAAAGAAAGTCAACCAGGATAAAACAATCTTCTTCTTCTAAAACTCAAGGTAAAAATATTCTTCAAATCTCTTGTATATACCATGTTTACATAGTTCTTGTACATATCATGTATATGTATTTCTTAGAAGAAAATATGTTCAACGAAAATAATACCTATGGAAGAATAAAAGGATAAGGATTTATATTACGATGACTACAAGTCAAGCAATAAACATGAAAAGTTGAAGTATGTTGACAATATTTGGTAACAATTCCTGTGGAAGCTATTATATAAGTAACAATTTCCAGATAAGACAAAGTTAGAATCAAACTTGAAGAGACCGAGAAGAAGTCAAAAAAAGAAGAAGTCAACAATCAATAGGAAATTAGAAAAATACTCATGACACTTTGCATAAGGAAATAAGGATGTAGATGGAAGCATGGACTATCTTAGATGGAGGGAGTTGATTACATAATTCCAAAAGAAGAGCGGGAATTCATACATGAAGAAAGGATTAAGAGGGAGCTAATCCTAAATATTATCCATTGAGGATTATGAAGTATCTATCCATGTTCCCATTGAAAGTAGCAACCATGATAAGAAGCAGGTGTTTAGTATGACTCTAGAAGAAGTCTTCTTTGAAAAGAAGCCTTAAAGTATCCTTGGTTTTCCATCTACATCCATGATCCTATGATGAAAATAAGAATTTGGAATCTTTAGGGAATATAGAAGACCCCATGGAACCAAGAGCTAAAGAGAGACATGAGGAAGAACATGAAGGATCTAAGAAAGAAAGAAAAGAAAGAACAACTAGTTATTATACCGAGAATCACAAGACTCCTAGCTTGGTTTGAGCCCACTAGAAGAAATCAAGAAGAATAAATGGAAGATATGATAAAGAACAATATATGTAAGAAAATGTGAAAAAGGGTTATGAATGGAAGCATTGCGAGATTCATAACTAGAGGTTCTTCCAGAAGGAGGAGAAGACAATGATAACAACTTATTCCCATAGACCAGATATACTTGTATCTGAGCTATTATATCTCTTGCAGTATCCATGGATTGAAGTTTACATTAGTTGGTTGTAAGAGAATGTTCTCCCAATACAACATTTGAGGAAGAATATTATGTAAAGCAATCTCAAGGTATTGAGGTATACCAGAAAGAGACCCATGTATGTATATATTAGAAGACCTTGTATGGGTTCAAACAACTTGATGTAGAGTATCTCATATACAACAAAAGTGTGGTAAAATAATTCTATGACAGAGATAGTGTATCAGAATAGTTACTGAGAAGTTTGGGATGATGGATTTCTAATCCATGGAAAAATCTCATGATGAAAGAAGAAGTGCTACTTGGATATGTTTTGGTTTGAGCCTTTCCACGATGTCATGAGTTAGCAGGAAACATAAGTGTTGAATTCGACCATGAAATATGTTGTAATGATCAGAGCTTGATGAAGCCTTCAGAGAAAACCAATCTTCCATAAAAGACCAAAGTAAATTGAGATCATGCATTACATTCTCCGTGATGAAGTCAAGAAAAGAGAAGTGGTTCTCCAATATATCTCCATAGATGAGCAGATAGAAGATATTTTGGTAAAACCTTTGTCCAAGATGAGAATTTTTCAAGTTGGGGCTCGTGGAGACGACTTCCTTATTGAAAAAAAGGAACAGATTACTCCCAGGTTGGGAGGGAGCATTGACATGTTATTGATTTATTGACAGTCATTTTTCAGTATGAAAAATGGTCCAGGATGAGTAGTTCCTTTCCAGTTCGGAAAGTGGTTTGAGATTTCTGATGGACATGCATTTTCCAGTTCGAAAAATGGTCCATATCAGACAATCATTTTCATAATTAAAATGGTTCGATAGATTGTTGATGTACCATAGACAACGATTCCCCTTGTGGTCAGTGTGGGGGAATGGTCTAATATAGTCATTCTTCTTGGTAGTCACTCTCAGTAGTGGTCAAGTAGAATGGTCCACCTCATCGGGCAGTCATTCTTTCGAAGTTCACAGTTCTGAACAGTTTCAAAGAATGTTTTGTTTTGGAGGTTGGTACAGGACAATTATTTCCTTACGAAATGGTCCAGGCAATCATTCCCTAGGGAAAACTCATTTTCTCCAGGTTGCACTCTGTTTAGCTTTGGAGGAATGACCCAGTTAGGTGAATGGTCCAGGTTCAACAATCAGTGACATACATTCCCTAGGGCAGACTCATTCTCTCCAGGTTGCACTATGATTAGTGTAGGAGGAATGACGCAGTTAGGTGAATGTTCCAAGCTCAGAAATCAGGGACAATTATTCTTTTGTGCTTGAGAAGAAGAGTCAAGAAATCCCATGGGTGATGTTTTACTTTCTGAGGGAAGATTCTCTTCCAAATCTCACATATGTGAATGGAAGAATGGCTTAGATGACTCAGTTTATATCATGCTATTGTTTTTATGTAGGTTGATATCAGATGATATGATTGCTATGAGAGTAGATGTATGTGTTCCACTAATTGTGACTATGTGTCACTAATTAAGTAGTCATGTGCTACTTTGTGTGGTTGTGTATCACTAGATAGTAGTTATGTACCACTATTGATGGACATAGTTATGTTCTATTCAATGACATCGTTCTGATTAAGACTATCAATATTGTTGAAAATGATTATCAACTAGATGGCTAGTCAGTGTGCTCATGGACAAACATTCTCCAAGAGGAAAATTTTCTAGCACATTTATTCCTCTAGGACGTATGTCTGGATTTGAATAATAGTCTTTGTAGCCCATGACGGGGCTTCTAGCATATGTTGGAATAATTATTATTCTAGGACATATGTCTGGATTAGAAGAATGGTTCTTGTATCACTCTGTGGAGTGAGTGACTTATTCAACATCATGCTTGATTACTCAGATGGAGTACGAGTTCGAGAGATGATGCAGCTGATGCTATCAGATGATACTGATGGTGATGATGGTGTCGTTATATAATCATGAGATAACATATATGGCTATGATTATGCTATCAGTTGAATGGTATGTTTGTGCTCAAAGACCATTTCCTTCAATACACCTCCCTAGCTAGGAGGGAATGTTGATAGTATGGTAGTTGCGGGAGGTATTAACCTCCATATGCAACCCTCACAAGAATAGAATATCCTGGGAAGCAAGAGAAACTCTAAAATGTTGGATAATAACCCTAGGAAGCAAGTTTACTCAAGAGAATATTTATTATTGATTTATTAGCCTCCAGAAGTAGAATTTGGCCCAGTTAGGTCACTTGGAAGACTATAGATAAGAGGGATCTATAAGTCATTTGTCACCTCACCTCTCACAATTGCATAAGGCCAGTGGTGCGCAAGTTTGGAAAGGAGTTGCAATTGCAGCTGCTGCAACTAGAAAATTTCAGTTTTGGATTGGAATTTCTCTTGGTTATGGTTTGGACTTTCTGCTTGCAATTTGGTTATTCTTGTTCGGTGTGCTAGCCTTGGATAGAGGTACGCTACCTTGATTTTCTATTTGATTCTATGATTTTCTTCCAGAATTATTCTCTTTGTCAAGGTTAAGGTGCTCGAGGGTGCCTTCGTCCTATAGTTGGGTGAAAATATTTCTATATTGTCTATGGTTAAACAAGCACACCTATTATTTTCTAACAATGAGACCATTGGAATTTTAGAGAATGTGCTAATTTCATTACATCGATTTTTTTGGTTAAATAGACTAATATTTTTTTTTAGTCCGAATCAATTGAATGAAGCTTCTATTTTGTCATTTTAGAGGAGAAATTCAATAGTGAAACTAGTGATGGGCCATGATTCATTACTTATTTCTATATCAATATGAATATCAACATATCAAAGAGTGTAGAAGGGTCATTTATAAAAATTATAGGGTCAAATTCTATTGTATACTTTAATACTTTCACCGATTAATTATTTGTTATTAGGTGTTTCCACCTATTTGGATTGTTATTTTTCCATATTCTAGCATACAAAATATTTACCTTATGATGAGAAGTAGTCATATTCCCATTTTTGAAACATAAATAACACTAGAAAGAATTATGTATGTAATCTAGTACTTGTGTCTCAAGTTACTATTCTCAATTTTTACTATAACTTTATGTAAAATATCTTTTCATAAATAAGAGTAAATTCAAATCCATGAATTTCTTGAGGTTATAATATTATTTTCCCTTAAAATTAACTTCAAAAAAAAAAACATAGCATCTCCAATCATTGAAAAAGACTTGAAAATTATAAAATTATACTATTCAAGACGGTGATAAAGCAATATTACCCAAATCATTCATACATAATTCTTACTAACTAATCATGTGCAATACACCTTATAGAGAAAGCGCATAATGAAAAATCCCATAGCAGATGATTTGATCAAAACTAGATCCTCTAGGAATGATCTCAAAGATTTTAAAATCAACATCCCTACATTTTTTCAAGGATGATCACGAAACATTAAGTTACCCATTTCTTGTGTATTTAATGATAATCCTCTTTAGACTTGGATAATGTATGATCAAGTTAAAAAAATGAAATTGAGGTTCACTTATCCATGTAGTAGGATGGGATAGTATTAGTTGTGATATTCCTCTTTCAACTTGATCATGTAGGATTAAGCTTAAAAATTAGAGTAGAACAAAGAATATTTATTGGATATTGAGACAATAATAACCTTAGCACTACTTATGTGACTTAGTATTAGCTTTGAATCCCATGTCAAATTTATATGATAATTTATTTTCCACAACTTTATCATCTAAGTATATTTTCTATGAGTTTTGAACATGAATCTCTTACAAAGAGAACTCATGGCATTAATAAATTCAATATCTAACCCATGCAACAAAAGAACACTAAAAAGCATTTGAACCAAAGACTTATCCTTGTCTATTATATTCTACTTCATTTACTTAACCCCCTCTTTTTCAATGGATAAAATTAAACAACACATGAAAATGTAATAACTATTTACTAAATTCATGTTTTTAAAGTTGAAACCATCAATCATCCATCATTCATAGTTTCAACCCATAATTTCATATCCATCATTCATAGTTTCAACCCATAATTTCATACCCACAAGGAAATGCAATCATTGAATTGATGTTTGATGGAGATAATTCTCGTCTTTTGATACCTTGTCATATGATAAGTATCATTTTCATGTTATGTTAACTGTTAACTTGAACTCATTAAGTATTAAATAAATAAAATTTAAACAATCATTTCATTTCTCTTATCTTAATTGTTTAATAATTTAAAATTCAAAATTAAATAAATAAAATATAAATAATCAAATATTTTTAATCTTACTTTTTAGTTTCCATGTTTCAAAACCATTTTGTAAATTTTAGTTTTATTTTCTATTTAAAAACTATCATTTATAGTTTTCAGTCTATAATGATCTTTAAAATTAACCACTTCTCTTACCTTTATTTCAAAACCATTCAATTTGTACTAACTAAATATCTTAATTAATTTGTAATCACTAAATATTTTAATCAATTAAATGAAACACTTATCTTATTCTTATCTTTCACTCCCATATTTCAAAACCATTAATAATCAATTTATCATTTTCAATCATTCTTAAAGGTGACAGTAATAAAAAAAAACCTAAAAATAAAGTGGGCAAAAAAAAAAATGGTCTGTTTCATCTTTTTATTTCAAAATGAAAAATCTCGTGCATATTATGGAGGCCAATTCGTATTTAAAAGGGTGATGATGCAATATGGACCATCAACAGACCAGTGAAATCACATATACCATATGTACTTAATACATATTACCAATTGACTGAATTTTTATAGAATGAGATAAATTCAATAACACGAATGAATGGGAGATATTATTTTAGTTTTCCAAATTGATATGATTCAAAAGGTATGAGATATTGTTGTTATTGTCCAAATTGACATCGTCTAAAAGGTATGGTAAATTGGTTAGCGGAGTTCAGAGTCATCTAGAATATGTTTAAAAGGAGATATCGATCCGATCTTCAGAGATTTCTAAATATACATTCACAGAAACGATATATCACAAACCAACCTACCGACCTTAATAAACCAAAGGTGACCGCCTACCTAAAATAACTTTTTGATCCATGGAAATGCCGCAGTCTTTCTTTTTTCTGCTGTCTCGAGCACATGCCGACACTATGGAAAGCAAGAATGTTTCAAACATGACTTGATTAAGCAAGGAAGGAAAGGACCACATATTTCTTCTGTGGATTAGGTAGAACTGCATCACCTGTCACCAACATTTCCTTTCCTATGGGCCACCCGTAGCCCCCACACCATGCACTAAATTGGAATTTGTGAAGCAATCATGACAAGGTCTGTGAGCATCTCATTTTCCACAGCCACCTCTAATCTCAAAGGGGCGGTGGGCACCGGGCACATTGCTCCCCAGTCCCACCCATAAACAAGAAAATGTCAAATTTTCCGTCCAGCCAAATCCGGGTATTGGTGCTTGGAATCTGTGAGTCTCCGCTGTTCCTGCTGACCACTGCCGGAATGTTCTGAAGCGCCGGCAGAATACTGGCGAAAGGTCTCTTATCTCAGGACTGACATGTATTGTTTATACGTCATGTTTGGGAACTAAGTATATAGCGTCCGACAATTTTAGCGCAGGGTCCATGCGAAGAGTCCTTGGGGCAGCAGGTTAGACTGTTGTTGCGCGCCTTTCCTGGCGCAAATATCGGAATCCACATGGGCACGAACAGAACCTTTCCATTTCCATTTCCATTTCCCTCCACAAAGAATGAATAGGACGAACGTTTCTGTGACGTCATGGCTACAGTGATATTGTTAGAGGCCCAACGTCGGTTCTTGTCTATATTCAAATTACCTATCAAACAACCCCACAACGCCCAATTCTTATGAACAAAATTTCTATCAAGTTCAGGAGAAAAGGAATACTTTGTTCATTTATTACCTCTTCACATTTTAAATTATTTACAGAGAGCAAAACCACATCATAGAAATAATAACAAGTGCGTGCTATGCGATTTCTTTCAGATTAAATCCGTTTCCCGAAGTTGTGGAGTCATTTCGTCCGGGTGGCTTTCACGTTTCTCTTGGTTTTCAATAGCCCAAAACAAATATTAAATGCAAGAAATATCTTGACAATAATTTACCTGATATCTTGCCCAAGCCTATTTATCACCTCTTTTTCAAGCCAAGAGAAGCTGCACTCCACTTCAACTTCTCGAACTCGAACAATACTGGTTTCATGAATGTGTTGGCACAACTTGCTTCAGTATGGA
Source organism: Picea engelmannii (assembly GCA_009831015.1). Classification (NCBI taxonomy): domain Eukaryota; kingdom Viridiplantae; phylum Streptophyta; class Pinopsida; order Pinales; family Pinaceae; genus Picea; species Picea engelmannii. The sequence continues at coordinate 401,323 of ML794750.1, read as the reverse complement.
CTACTCCACCTCCATCATTAACATGTCTTACAAAATGACGCATTCTTTCATTTTGATATGATGGACGATTAGTCAAATGCACAATGCGTCCACCATCATAGAACACCATATCATGTACTTGTCCAAATTTACCTAATAAATCCTTGCATTCATGGGAGACATAACCTAAGGTAGTTTTCTTCTTGTCCAAGTCTTTTGAATGAACATAACCACAAACTAAATCATGCAACCCTTGTAGGTCATACTTTTTCTTTTGTGCTTCTAAGATACTAAATCACTTATTTCCATGCTCTTCACCTGGTTTTTCCATATGTCCATTCACAACATGAATTGCATGTGAAATATTTGAACATTTCATCGCAAACATCAATCCTCCTAATGTATTAGCATGCTATACACGAGACATAACCTTTTCTTCCTTACAACCATGACATAAACTTGAAGAAAGCTTACATTGAAAAGCTAAAGAGATGTTTACCAGTTTCACAATGTTCATACTGAGCCACATCAATATCTTCTCCATAGGATTTTGTTGTGATAACCACAACTTACCATTTTTCCCATCTATCTGTAGTCCTATGCCCAAGATTTGTTTTGTTTCTCCTAGATCCTTCATCTGAAACATCCTGGCCAACTGAGCCTCTAACCTGCTAATCTTAAAAATGCTTAGCATATCATCAATAAAGAACACTAAGAACATGAATGTACCATTTTCAAACCTCTCAAAATAAACACAATGACTATATTCACTTCTTAAGAAATGTTGGCTCACCATGAAAAGATATAACATCTTGTACAATTTCCTGGGTACCTTTAGGCAATACAATGATTCCCTGAATTTGCAAACAAATATCCATTTGTGATCTTGAACAACTATTGATTGTTCCATGTACATATTTGTGCTGGTGATAGTTCTGTGGGAAATAGGATCCCACAATCTACATCCCTTAATCCCATCACTCTAATCAAGAAGGGCATAAAACTTGTGGAAATTAAAAAATTGGAAGTGTGAAAATAACTTACATCTTACTGGTACCTGTATCCCCAACCTTTTCTTGTTCATATGGCCCTGTTGATGATGACATAAACAAGTAGGTTCTCTTTCTTTCTTAGATACCACCATAACTTCACTTGTTTCAGTTTTTATTTTCATCTTATACAAATTTCCAATCTTATTTTCCTTCATAACCATCAGACTACCTTTAAATACTTGTATTTCTCCACCTTGTCCTGTAAACTCATGACCAACAAAATCCAACACTATGAGAGAAATGAAATTTTTCTTTAGTTCAAGCACATGTCTAACATTAGCTAATGTCCTTATAGCCCCATCAAACATTTTGATTTTGATACTTCCAAGCCCGATAGTATTACAAGAATGATCATTACCCATAAGAACAACTCCACTACCAATTGCTTGATAAGAAATAAACTAATTTCTATTTGGGAAAATATGGTGTGAGGCGCCAAAGTCTAAAAGTCATTATTCATAGTATTCAAAGACATTACTAATAAACAAGACTTCATCAATCATACATGGACCTGATTCAACTAGATTTACTATCGATTTGGAGTCTTCCTTGGACTCCTGCAACTTCCAAAAATCCTTTTTAAGATGCCAAACTTTATTACAGTGCCAACATCTTCCCTTACCCTTTCTGTGTGTCGACTTATTCCTGGATATTCTACTCGAATCCTCTCCCTTTTATGTGGATCGACCTCTATCCACCAATGCTTCTGGTGTGGAGGTTATACGAATTTATTTTATCTACACCTCCTCTAACAACAAAGCTCCAATAACAATATCAATTTCAAGAGTCTCAGTTGTACAAGAACTGATGGAAGTAAGTATATGATCCCAAGATTCATGCAATGAACATAACAATGTCACTGCCTTATCTTATACATCGGTTTTAACATCCATACTATTAAACTAACATATAAGAGTATTAAAAACATTCAAATGATCTATGATTTCTGTACCTTCTCTCATTTTTAAACTGTATAGCTTCCTTTTCAAGTAAATCCGATTCGTCAAGGACTTCGTCATACAAAAACTCTCCATCCTACTCCATAAGCATATTATCTTCTCTTATCCAATAATGTTAAACATGACATTGTTGACAAGACATAATTGAATTGGGCCGAGGGATCTGGCATCTAGGTCTTCTCACTCTTCATTGGTCATAGATGCAGGTTTTTTTCTCTTGTCATCTAAATCCTTATGCAACCATTATTGTACTAACAAATTTTTCATTTTAAGTTTCCACAATTTAAAAATATTTTTACCATTAAATTTTTCAATCTCGAATTTAACACTTGTCATCCTTTCCTTTAATTCTTTACACACACATGCTCTCTTCAAATAAGGAAAAAATATTATTTGTATCCCACTTCAACTTGATGCAATATATCCACAGATTCTTCCGCCACATAAAACTTTGAAACTACCCCAACAAAATTTATTTTTTTTAAATGTTTTGAATATATAATATTTGTTTAAAGAAAGGGTGGGGTTAAAATTTATTCAATATATATATATATATATATATCCAATAAATTTTAACCCCACTCTTTCTTTAAGAGGGTAATGGATTACTTGCAATTCTTTCTAGAATTTTTACTTATCTTAGCAATGTTTATTTTCTTCTTTACACCTGTCAAAACAAAGGGATAATTTTGATCTTCTAGATTAGGGTTGATTACATCCTTATAATACCTTCTTTTTTTTCCTCTAACTTTTTATCACACCACATTTTCTCCTTAACTTTTGATCTGGTGATATATTTAATATTATCCTTATTCTTCAAAATGGTGTCTTCCATGATTCCCCAATAGTTTATCCAAGACTAAGCAACTTTATGCCATCCTCGTTTGAGTCAATGGTGGTTATGAATGGATTTTGAAGCAATTTTAGGAAGCCTCTTGTCTTCCTTGTTGTTTAACTTGTTCTTATACATTATGTACCTATTCATAGTCGTGCTCTCAATGAAAGAGAGGCTTGCCTCTAACAGGAGGATTGAATCAGGCATATTTCCTTTAATTTTGAATTTGTAGGTTATAAAATTATTTTTCATTTTCTCTATATTTCTCGAGGATTCAGGACAGATATTATAGGGAGGGTCCCACCAGACCAACCATCGGAATCGACGACTGTCGGTCATACCCGTCGTCGATGGTTCTTATTCTCATATATATATACAACCCTTGTACTGGCCATCGGATCCGGCGTCGTCCGATCCCTTGGCTGGAATTTGTTTCCGCCTTCATCTTCCGAAATGTCATTTGGCAAACTGTGGGTGCCACGTGGCACCTCCTGGTTGGCCCATTTGTCTCCCTCTAATTACATTGTCTGACCCAGACAGCTGCCAGGTGGCACTGCCATAATCTTCCACGTCGGTCATCGTACTAGTTTGTGTGTCGCGTCCAGAGGTTTCCAAGCATCAGCCCATCAATGGGCCAAGTGACAGCCCCTGGATGGTGCCACGTGGTAGAAGTTTACTAGTCCAATTTGTAAATTCTAACCTTGTACAATATCTACTGCAAACTGATATTCAGAAAAGAACATAAAAGATACAATGGCAAATACAATCATTACACAAAGATTTTTCACCTGGAAACCCAAACCGGGAAAACCAACATATATTATATTCATACATTGTGTTACATTGTTTACAATAAAATATACATATAGGAGCCAGTGGCATCCAAAACCCTAACCCAATGACCTGGATTAGTCCAAAAC
>ML794750.1:378982-396880 GCA_009831015.1 Picea engelmannii | reverse complement strand
CTCAGTGCTCACAGATTTTGTTAATGAATCTGCAACATTCTTCAAAGTGTCCACCTTCATCAGTGATACTTTCTTTTCTTCAATCATGTCTCTTAGAAAGTGATATTGAAATAGACTAAAAAAAATATTAAATGCAAGAAATACCTTGACAACAATTTACCTCATACCTTGCTCAAGCCTATTTATCACCTCTTTTTCAAGCCAAGAGAAGATACACTCCACCTCAACTTCTCGAACTCGAACAATACTGATTTCATGAATGTGTCGGCACAACTTGCTTCAGTATGGACTAATCCACCTCCATCATTAACATGTCTTACAAAATGACGCATTCTCTCATTTTGATATGTTGGACGATTAGTCAAATGCACAATGCGTCCACCATCATAGAACACCATATCATGTACTTGTCCAAACTTTCCCAATAAATCCTTGCATTCATGGGAGACATAACCTAAGGTAGGTTTCTTCTTGTCCAAGTCTTTTGAATGAACATAACCACAAACTAAATCATGTAACCCTTATAGGTCATACTTTTGCTTTTGTGCTTCTAAGATACTAAAGCACTTATTTCCATGCTCTTCACTTGGTTTTTCCATGTGTCCATTCACAACATGAATTGCATGTGAAATATTTGAACATTTCATCGCAAACATCAATCTTCCTAATGTATTAGCATGCTATACACGAGACATAACCTTTTCTTCCTTACAACCATGACATAAACTTGAAGAAAGCTTACATTGAAAAGCTAAAGGGATGTTTACCAGTTTCACAATGTCCATACTGAACCACATCAATATCCTCTCCATAGGATTTTGTTCTGATAACCACAACTTACCATTTTTCCCATCTATCGGTACTCCTATGCTCAAGATTTTTTTTGTTGCTCCTAGATCCTTCATCTGAAACATCCTGGCCAACTGAACCTCTAACCTGCTAATCTTAAAAATGCTTAGCATATCATCAATAAAGAACACTAAGAACATGAATGTACCATTTTCAAACCTCTCAAAATAAACACAATGACTATATTCACTTCTTAATAAGTGTTGGCTCACCATGAAAAGATATAACATCTTGTACAATTTCCTAGGTAGCTTTAGGCCATACAATGATTCCCTGAATTTGCAAACAATTATCCATTTGCGATCTTGAACAACTATTGATTGTTCGATGTACATATTTGTGCTAGTGATGGTTCTGTGGGAAATAGGATCCCACAATCTACATCCCTTAATCCCATCACTCTAATCAAGAAAGGCATAAATATTGTGGAAATTAAAAAATTGAAAGTGTGAAAATAACTTACATCTTACTGGTACCTGCATCCCGAACCTTTTCTTGTTCATATGGCCCTATTGTTGATGACATAAACAAGTAGGTTCTCTTTCTTTCTTATATACCACCACAACTTCACTTGTTTCAATTTTTATTTTCATCTTATACAGATTTCCAATCTTATTTTCCTTCATAACCATCAGACTACCTTTAAATACTTGCATTTCTCCACCTTGTCCTATAAACTCATGACCAACAAAATCCAACACTATGAAAGAAATGAAATTTTTCTTTAGTTCAAGCACACATGTCTAACATTAGCTAATGTCCTTATAGCCCCCCCTTATAGCCCCATCAAACATTTTGATTTTGACACTTCCAAGCGTGATAGTATTACAAGAATGACCATTACCCATAAGAAAAACTCCACTACCAATTGCTTGATAAGAAATAAACTAATTTCTATTTGGGAAAACATGGTGTGAGGCACCAAAGTCTAAAAGTCATTATTCATAGTATTCAAAGACATTACTAATAAACAAGACTTCATCAATCATACATGGACCTGATTCAACTAGATTTACTATCAATTTGGAGTCTTCCTTGGACTCTTGTAGCTTCCAAAAATCCTTTTAAGATGCCAAAATTTATCATAGTGCCAACATCTTCTCTTAGCCTTTCCGTGTGTCGACTTATTCCTAGATATTCTACTCGAATCCTCTCCCTTTTATGTGGATCGACCTCTATCCACCAATGCTTCTGGTGTGGAGGTTATACGACTTTGTTTTATCTACACCTCCTCTAACAACAAAGCTCCAATAACAATATCAATTTCAAGAGTCTCATTTGTACAAGAACTGATGGAAGTAAGTATATGATCTCAAGATTCATGCAATGAACATAACAATGTCACTGCCTTATCTTATACATCGGTTTTAACATCCATACTATTAAACTGACATATAAGAGTATTAAAAACATTCAAATGATCTAAGATTTCCGTACCTTCTCTCATTTTTAAACTGTATAGCTTCCTTTTCAAGTGAATCTGATTCGTCAAGGACTTCATTATACAAAAACTCTCCATCCTAGTCCATAAGCATATTATCTTCTCTTATCCAATAATGTTAAACATGACATTGTTGACAAGACATAATTGAATTGGGCTGAGGGATCTGGCATCTAGGTCTTCTTACTCTTCATTGGTCTTAGATGCATGTTTTTTTCTCTTGTCATCTAAATCCTTATGCAACCGTTATTGTACTAACAAATTTTTCATTTTAAGTTTACACAATTTTAAAATATTTTTACCATTAAATTTTTCAATCTCGAATTTAACACTTGTCATCCTTTCCTTTAATTCTTTACACACACATGCTCTCTTCAAATAAGGAAAAATTATTATTTGTATCCCACTTCAACTTGATGCAATATATCCACCAACTCTTCCGCCACATAAAACTTTGAATCTACCCCAACAATTTTTTTTTTTAAAATGTTTTGAATATATAATATTTTTTTAAAGAAAGGGTGGGGTTAAAATTTATTCGATATATATATATATATATATCCAATAAATTTTAACCCCACTCTTTCTTTAAGAGGGTAAGGGATTACTTGCAGTTCTTTCTAGAATTTTTACTTATCTTAGCAATGTTTATTTTCTTCTTTACACCTATCAAAACAAAGGGATAATTTTGATCTTCTAGATTAGGGTTGATTACATCCTTATAATACCTTATTTTTTTTCCTCTAACTCTTTATCACACCACATTTTCTCCTTAACTTTTGGTCTGATGATATATTTAATAGTATCCTTACTCTTCAAAATGGTGTCTTCCATGATTCCCCAATAGTTTATCCAAGACTAAGCAACTTTATGCCATCCTCGTTTGAGTCAATGGTGGTTATGAATGGATTTTGAAGCAATTTTAGGAAGCCTCTTGTCTTCCTTGTTGTTTAACTTATTCTTATACATTATGTACCTATTCATAGTCATGCTTTCAATGGGGGAGAGGATTGCCTCTAATAGGAGGATTGAATAAGGCATATTTCCTTTAATTTTGAATTTGTAGGTTATAAAATTATTTTGCATTTTCTCTATATTTCTCGAGGATTCAGGACAGATATTATAGGGAGGGTCCCACCAGACCGACCATCGAAATTGACGATTGTTGATCATACCTATCGTTGATGGTTCTTATTTGCATATATATATATATATATATATATATATACAACCATTGCACTGGCCATCAGATCCGACATCATCCAGTCCCTTGGCTGGAATTTGTTTCTGCCTTCAGTTTTCGAATTGTCATTTGGCAAACTATGGGTACCACGTGGCACCTCCTGGTTGGCCCATTTGTCTCCCTCTGATTGGATTGTCTGACCTAGACAACTGCCAGGTGGTGCTGCCATAATCTTCCACGTCGGTCATCGTACTAGTTTGTGTGTAGCATCCATAGGTTTCCAAGCATCAACCCGTCAATGGGCCATGTGGCAGCCCCTGGATGGTGCCACGTGGTAGAAGTTTACTAGTCCAATTGACGCCTGGAAATGCCAAATATGCTTGACACATGGTAGCCTCTGGGACTGCCACATGGCATGCTAACGTGATCAATACATCATGTTGACGTTATCCTTTCTAGTTAGTTGCTGACATCGTGTTGACATCAACAGTACAAATGTTGATGTGTTATGGCTGACCAAACTTTGACTGGCCATAACTTCTTCATCCAGACTCTGTTTGATGAACTATTTACGTCGTTGGAAATATTGCGATGTTCTCTTCATGGTGATGCTAGTTTTGTTGCATTTTGAGGACTTTGAATTTTTTCCTTTTCTCTATTCGCTGACACCATTTTGAGGTTCCTAAGGTACTTCTAAGAATTTTGAGTCATTCCTAGGCCTCTCTAGATCCTTTCGGATCACGCCTTCCTACTAAGAGATTTTGGACCACCAAAATCCTTTATCAATAAACATGTAAGTGAGGGAAGAGTTCGCTCACCTTGTCTTTCTCAATCCACTTTTCCTTGCCTGGATGTTTTCCCTTTAATCCCACTCAAAGATAATCGACATAACCCCTACGTGAATTCCTTGTCCTTCGGTCCAAGATGATACGTTCCTTCAACTTGTCCAAGTAATCAGGAGGAAACTCATCAACTGAAGGTATTGAAACTTCCCCACCGCGATAAATGATCATCGGAGGATAAAAAAATTTCAAGTTTTCCACTTTTACAACTGAGTAAATATCCATATCAAGTGGAATATCTAGACAAAACACATTGGAACTTCTTTTCTCTAAAATAGTGAAGGGTCCATATCGAATATTCTTGAGTTTCTTGCCTTCACCCTTCAACCGCTCCTTCCTTATGTGAATCCATACTTGGTCTCCAAACTAGAACTGGCGATCAACCATGTTCTTGTCATGTCGAGCCGTATATTGTGCTTGAATTTTCTCCAACTACTCCTTGACTACTTGGTGCACTTGATGGATCCTTTGAATGAACTTGCAGGCCATGTATTCATTTATTTCTTCATTTGAATCAACATCTTTCCCATACATGAAGTCCAAAGGGACCTTAGGAAAGTATCCAAAATATGTCTCAAACGACATGTTGAATATAGGGTATATGGTCATCCCACAACTTGGGATGATTTTTGCAGTAGCCTCAAAGAAAATGTACCATTATTCGATTAACAACCTCTATTTAACCTTTGGTCTTTGGATGGAAAGTCGTAATCCTCTTCAAATTGGTGTCCATCATTCTCCAAAAAAAATTCCAAAACTCTCCAAGGAATCGAGTATCTCAATCTGAGATAATGGATGTGGGCAACCCGAAATGGACCCAATCATATTGAAAGAAGAGATTAGCAGTCTTCTAAGAAATGACCTTATTTTTACATGGCATCAAGATACACATCTTGATAAACCTATCCACTACTACATAAAAGCAGTCATGACCCCTTTTCGACATTGGTAAATCGCCTACAAAGTCCATGGAAATACTTTCCCATGGATGAGATAGAACATGAAGTGGTGAGTATAGCCCCAATTTTATATTAGTGGGCTTAGAAGTAGAGCACATCACACACCCCTTTACATACTTGGTTACAATTTCTTTCATCTGAGGCCAGTAAAAAAACCTTTGGATATGAGCCATGGTTTTTCCTACCCCAAAATGCCCAGACACAAAAGAAGTGTGAGCTCCTCGTATTACATGGACTCATTCACTTTTAGGAATACATAACTTTCCAAGATGGTAAAGTAAGTGCCCCTACAGAAAATAGTTCTCCACCTGTGCACCATGGGTTAGCTTCTCAAATACATCATCAACAAGATATTGTTCAACATAGCTATCATGAGATAAAGAAGCATTCTTAAAAACAATAGAAGAAAAAATAGGAGGTCTAGAAAGAATATCAACTACTTTGTTACTTGTACCCTTTTTATACTTGATTACCAAATGGAACTGTTGAATAAAACCCATCCACCTATAATGTTGAGATTTTTGCATCTTTCTTTGTGATTGGAGATATTCTAAGGGCTGGTGATCTGTATGTATGAATGTTTCCTTCCCTAACAAGTAATGCTTCCATTTTTTCACACTTTTAACTAATGCATACAACTCCTTATCATATGTATGATAGTTAACAATAACTTGGTTAAACGTTTCAGAGTGGTAACAGATAGGCTTATGATATTCCATCAATATTGAACCCATGGTGTAACTGTTGGCATTCATCTTGATCTCAAATGGTTGTTTAATATTCGACAATGATAACATTGGTGTTGTACTGATATTTTCCTTCAAGGTGTCGAAGGCCTTTTGTTTCTTTCCTCCCCACTGAAAAGTGTTCTTCATACTGGTCAAGGCATGCAAAGGAGCTACAATAAATGATAAGTTTGTGATCAATCTCCTCCAGTGCTGAACTGCATCCAAGAAGCTTCATACTTTGGTTACATTTTTGGGCTCCAAACAATTTACAATTACATCAATTTTGGAAGGATCAATTTTCAATTGTCTTCCTCCTACAATATGACATAAGTACACTAGTGAAGTGTTTCCAAACTCACATTTTTACAATTTTACATACAACTTTTCCCTTCACAAAGTATCCAATACTTGCTTTACATGTCATACATGTTCATCCCAAGTCCCATTAAATATAATAATGTCATCTAAATACACAATTGCAAAGTCATATAAGATTTCCCTGAATACATCATTCATTACATGCATGAAGGTCGTTGAGGCATTACAAAGCCCAAATGACCTATCTAACCACTGAAATAGACCCTACTTGGTTTTAAAGACAGATTTCCATGCATCTTGTTCTGCAACCCTGATCTGATGGTAACCACTGTGCAAATGCAACTTAGTGAAATAAAAAACATTCTTTAATTGATAAAGTAAATCATCTATAAGAGGAAGAGGGTATCAATTTTTCACCGTGATTTTTGTTAAGTATCGATAATCGACACACATTCTCCGTGTGGCATCATTCTTTGGCACCATCACAATCAGAGAAGCGCAAGGAGATGAATTGGGCCTGATGACCCCTCAATCCAAAAATTCTTTTACCTGTTTCTTGATCTCTATCATCTCTATAACCGACATCCTGTACATTCCCACATTAGGAAGGGGAGAATCTTGCTGAAGATGAATTTCATGTTGGATTTACCTCTTAGGATATAATCCATCTGGTTCTTGAAAGTTCTCATCATACTCAGAAATAATATCAATTAATTCTTTCTTATGGGAAGGATCACATCCTTGGAAGGCATCATATGTTCCAACATCCTTTTCTCTTACAACCCTGAGCACATATCTCTTATTAGTGTTTATGAGTCTTTTCATTTGTCCTGCACTAACAAGTGTTGTGTTTACCTTCATGTTGTGGGATCGAACAATGTATTCCACTCCTCTTTTAGTAAGGTGATATTTGTTCTCATGACGAAAGAAAAATGCTTTTCTATCATAAATATATGGACTCGCTAACACTATGCCACATATATCAAGTGAAATAACATCCAAATCAACTTCATCAACCAACTTTGCAGCAATATAAAATCTAACTCTACACTGCTTGGTGACATTAATTTTTTCTTTGTCACATACCCAACTAAGAGGATAAGGCTTTGGATGTGGTTTTGTTTCAAGGCCCATTTTTTTGAAAAGTGTTTTAGATATTAAGTTAACATGGGAACCCAACTGAAACAAAGTATCAATCTTAGTATGCGTAGATACAACCCTTATGTGAAATAATTCATTCCTCTTTATTTCATCATCACGAGATTCATTAGTGGAACTTGAACTAGAATGAAGGGAACCTTTATCTTGTACTCCAACCACGGTGATATTTTCGTTATCTCCTGAATCAGAACCAAGATCTTGTTTTACTGTAGCAACAGTCTTTGTCTTCCCCTTTCCACCAAACTCCTTTGGTATTTTCTCCGGATGTAGTTTCCAACAATGTTCATCATCATGACCATCCCTCTTGCAATGAGTGCAAGATAGCTTTCCTTCTCCCTTCTTTGTAGTGATGATATTTTTGTCCTTTCTCTTAAACCTTCCTTTAAGCTGATTATGTGGGAACATGGAAGGAATCTTTGTGGGATCTTCTTAAACATTATTTCATCTACTTTCAAGGTGTGTGGATTGAACACAAACTTCGTTAAGCCTCATGGGGTTAAATAATAATAAAGTATGACCAATATAACTATGAAGTGCACCAATATACTTCATTAAAGTTTCATAGGAATCTAAAGGAATGTTTAGTGCAAGTGTTTTCTTCCTAAATTCCTCCGTGAAACTTTTTACTGTCTGACCCTTACTTTGTCTTAAATTTTTCCATTCCATCATTGCTTTATGTAAATAACCCAATGGATAAAATTTCTTCCTTATTGTTGATTTAAATTTCGACCATGAGGAAAGAATATTACCACACTTACTTATGTATTGAATCTCTCTCTCCCACCATACGAGAGAAATTCCTTGCAACCAAATAGAGGATAATTGGAAATTCACTTCCTCTTCATCAAGATGTTGTACACGACAATATACTTCAACCTGTCGAATCCAATTATCTAGATCTCGGGATTAACATCTCCATTAAACATAGGTAAAGAAAAATATACGTCAAGTTTTAATAATGGTTTCTTAAAAGAGGGTTTATTGATAGAATTAGGATGATGAGAATGATGAGAATGATTAGAGGAAGAAGAGATATAACTTTATTGTGGATATGGAGGATCAGGATGTTCTTCTCCAACCCATTGGTCCACTGAAGCATTTTCATATTCTTGTGCTTCCTTTTTCTTCCCTTTCTTTTTCATCCTCTTCTCGTAGTCTCCATAGAATCGCTCAACCATTTATGACATGCGATAGAAGACCATATGGAAGTTTTTCTCATGTTCATGATGCTTGTCCTCTTCACCCATTTTATTCCTTTGGGATGTATGACCAATCTTTGGGTTGAAAGTCTTAAGTGTTCCTTCACTCCATTTATTCTTGGCCTTAGTAAGCATTCACACTCAAGTGCACCGTTTATTGGTCTTAAGTGCACCATAAAGAAGGAAATCTTAATAATAAGGATACATAAGCATCAATCTGAACAAAAAACTTGTTAACGGAGTTTGTCCCTAGTGTACTAAGTCTTCAGGTCCTGCTCTCAAATGGGTAGGCATTTTTATTAACTCAACAAAAGAATTTGGCAAAATAGATAATTATACCTCATTCTGGAATTAAGTTGTAGAATCTTTGCTCGTATAAGAAAACAAACAACACCATTGAATTTGTGGCATTGAATTACCCAAAAATGACTATCTCCATGCATCAATAAGACTATGGCACTCCCAGGACCATTAGAAAACTTGTCTCGGTTTTCATGGCTGCAACCTGTAATTAATTCATTAAAGTCTACATTGAAATTCATGCTTGATCATACTATCACGTGCCCCCTTAGCATTGGAAAAAACGTGAGCTTAAATAATTTTCTGGTGGCGAAAGTACCAATGCAAACCAGTAGTCTAGTTGGTAACTTTGGATTTTGTTAATATTTAGGATCTGGGAGGTTCGAGGTTCAAATCCTCGCCCAACCTATTTTGATATATGGTTATAATTAAAATTTATTATGGGCAGGGTCCTGTCAGAGTGGTCATCGGAATTGGCATCGGCCAGTCTTGCCTAGTCGTACAACCGTTGTACTGAACAATGAATCCGATGTCGTCTGGTCTGTTGGCCATAATTTGTTTTTCATTGTCAGTTTCCTAGCTGTCATTGGGAAAACCATGGTTGCCATATGGTGCCTCCTAGTTGGCCCATGTGTCGACCTCTGATTGTCTTGTCTGACCCAATCAACTGTCAGGTGTAAATGATGTCATCTACCCCATCGATCATCGTACTAGGCCACATGTAATGTTCAGAGACTGTCAAGTGTCAACCTATCATTGGGCCACGTGGTGGCCCCTGGATGGTGGCACGTGGTAGAATTTTAGTGGTCCAATTGATGCCTGAAAATGCCAAATATATATGACATGTGGCAATCTGTGGGACTTCCATGTGGCATGCTGAGGTGATCAGTATGTCATACTGACGTCATCCTTCCTAGTCATCTACTCACGTCAACAATACAAATTCTCATGTGTCCTAGTTGACTTTGACCTCGTTGACCAAAATTTAACTGGCCATAACTTCTTCATCTCGACTCTATTTGACAAATCATTTATGTCGTTCGAAAGCTTGCAACGTGATCTTCACGATGATGCAAATTTTGATGATTTTTGAGGACTTTGAATCTTTTCCTTTTCTCTATCTACTGAGGCCATTATGAGATTCCTGAGGTACTTCTATGTATTTTGAGTCATTCCTAGGCCTCTCTGGATCCTTTCGGATCAAAAAATCATGTGTCCTAATATATTTTCCTTATTATATTTCTTTACTTACTGTATATATTTGGTTGTTATTTATCCAAGATTTATTTTTCAGTTCTAGTAGGGTCTTAGGTTGAGTTCATCTATAATCCTGGATATATCTTCTATTTTCTTTCTTTCCTCGTCATCTTTTTCCTTAGATACAATCCTACTTGACTCATAATTCCTATTTGTATCTAATGACATATATATATCTCACTACTTCTTTTCTTATCACATGCATCAACTTCGAACTTTAAACAAGCATGAGTCAACTTGCATCTCTTTCCTAGCTCATGAGCAAATTACTGGTCTTTATTTGAATACAAATATGAACTATTTCGGAGTATTGTGGAAACAATCATAAAATGACTTAATATAGTGGTTAATCAACTATCATTCTTTCATATTGGCTGGTGAGTAGATCATATGTAATTGGGGAACCATCCAAACACTATGTAGCTACTCACATGAAGGGTGAAGTGTCAAATTATAAAGGATGAAAACCAAAAGGGATATATTTATGTAGAGAGGTGAAAAAAATATTCAACTAAATATCAATAGTCCATAGTCATCCCTTATCAGGATAAAAGGCCAGCGCTTTCCCAATCCACCGAATGCTAAGAATGCATTAAATAAACTAGGAAGGAATGGAAAGGAAAGTTTGACCAGACTAAGGGAAATGCAAATATCTATGTCGGGGATATGTATGTGTTGGTAGAAGAAAAATTTATGTGACACCGTGGTGACTCCATCGAGGCTATGGATGTTCATGGGAAGTGGAGAAACACCTCTAAGATATCTCTATACTCATCTGGTGAAAAATATTTATTTATCCCAAACCTATATCATCCTCATGACTGAAATATCCACTTGAATCGTCAATACACTTTAAGGAAATAAATCTCACCATAACTCATCCTCTATTTACAATAGACGAGCTCCACTAGCCGAAATCCAAGCATCACTAGTGAGCCCACCACAATGGGATATTTCAAGTAACTGTTGTGCATTATTTCTGAAATTTATGATCTTAAAAGTAATTTTATGATCATCTACATTTTATGCTTATGAGTTAGGAAAGACTAGCAGAGATTTTGGCTTCTCCCAGTGTGTCACCATTTGTTGCGCATAGACAACAACCTCCTAATTTTTTTTCTTATCATCTCTCTAAGAGAAAAAATTGTCCCCCCTTCAAATATTCCAACTAGAACCCTCACACTCTCTCTCTCGTATGAGTGGATAAGCCTAAGCTTTCCTCTCGCGCTTCCCACTTTACTATTTGTATTTCCTATTCATATCACCTCAATCTGCCAATCCACACTTAAGAAATTTCCCTCTTCCTACACCGATACATATCATACCAGTGAACCCATCCTTTCCTCCACCTCCACATTGGTGCACCAATGATTTCTTTGCCAATACATAGGCCACCTTCCTTTGAACTTGGTTGGTGCATTGATGTTATTCCACTAAAACTCATAGACACACATCTTTATCACCAACAAATTTCATGTGATCAATGTCGAGACATCGATCATTTTCACACAATTATCTTTGCTACATACATTCCTTCTATCGACTAACTTCTTTCCACTTCCAAAAATGCATCGCATATCGATATTGTTCCTCCCTTTCTCTTTGTTACACTGCATATCAACAAGGTTTGTCCCTCCCTCGTTGATGCACTACTTGTTTATAAGTTTCCATCTCTCCTCCCTGATGCACCAATAGAAGGATGTTAACCCCTTATAGTCATCAAGCACATCGACGATGATCTTATTCCTCTCGCCAACGTTGACTAGGTCAACAAGGCCCACCTTTGTCTTCAAGCTTATCTTATCCTCCTCCTATATTGGATCCTTCTTATTGCATCAGTAGTCGGTTTCCTACCATTTCTAATGATTAATATTCTTACACCTAATCTGATAACTGAAAACTGATACCCACCACACTTGATCTACTTCATGATTGTAGTCATAATCAAATCTATCTATATTGTTAGTATCTTTCATTCACATACCATATCGGCTGGTTTACTTTGTATTTCTTTATTTTATATATAAAAAATGACTATGAAAGGATTTTTTAGCATCATATAGGTTAACCACAACACCTATTACTCTTTCACTTTCTCTTAAACACACTTCAAAATAAATTTGGTCCTCCTAGCTCCTACAAGTGTTTAGTAATTTGAACGTCAGTTAGATGTTTTGGCAGATTTATAATTTCATGCTACTAATTCATTACCTCAAATATGATGGAAAAACAAAGAACCTATACATCACAGATGACACAGGATCAAGAAGAATTTAATTATGGAAAAGTAATAGGGAGAACGGGGTCCGAACTTTGATTAAATATGTCTTTTCTCACAATTTTTGTTACTGGTCAAAGTGGATTTGTCACTCCTTAAACATGCTAGCTATATGGATTTCACACTTACTATTCCAACACCACTAATGGAATCAAAATTTGAGGTCCTGAAGTGCAAAAATGATCTTTAGGGATTTTTGTCTAGGTGATCCTCGTTAACCATGGATGTCATTAAACATGGATCCACTAAATGGATTGAATAACATGTTTATTTATAATATTGACATAAGTATCTCCATGTTCTCTCCATGTTGCAAAAAATGACACCTCAATCAGATGTTGTATGAGAAAGTTATATGGTCTTTCAAACTCAAGATCTTATTGTTTCTCGTTGGTAAAAGGAGACCTAGAAATTATTTTTAATTTTATTCCTTCATATCGGAGGAGATGATGGTAGGGAGTTTTATTTATACTGAAGAGTTCATACAAAATCCTCCAATTTACATTGGAGGAATTTCCATGAACTCCACCAAAACCATAGGAGGAGTTCCCATTAAATCCTTCGAAATTTCAGATGAGTTCCCATTAAATCCTACTAAACAAATTGGAGGAGTTCCCATCAATTTCTCCAAATTTCAGGGGATTTCCCATCATCTCCTCCGAAATTTTGGATTTCCCATTAACTACTCCCAAACAAATCAAAGGAGTTCCCATCAACTGCTCCAAAATTTCGGAGAAGTTCCCGTTAACTCCTTTGAAACCTACAAAACTTCCTATAGCATTTTTCCAATAACGTTTGACTCGGGTCTCTATTTTGCATGTTTCTTATGCCATTGGAAATACCATTTTTAGATATACAACTTTCTAGTTATATGATTTCATAAATTCCTCACTTATTGTATATATATTTTGGGATTAATATCTGACACCTTGTTAATAGCCCTAGAGAACACAACACCTCAATCAAGGGTAGTGGAACCAAGCACTAAACTCGGGGAGGCACATACGAACTATATCTTAGTTAATTTTTCATTTCTATGGTTTCAAAGGTGTAGTGATAATAATGTATTTTGAAGAATATTCTTTGGGCACTTATCCATTGCATGTTGAATTGTTCCAGGTACCAATTTCAAGTTGAGCTCATAATCAACATCCTCACAATGTCATCTATAGCCAAGGAAAATATAACATTAACAATGACATCAATTGGAACAACCAAAAAGAGAAGCAAAGGGAATCAAACTCAAATGGATGAAGAGACGGTTCAAACCCTATAACAACCAGAGCTCCTACTACTCAAGCCAACCATTATGATAGATGAGGTACACTATGGTATAAATATAGGATGGACCACCAGTTCTTAAAGAGACTTTCAAAATGAAACTTGCATCTTTGTTCTCTCATCATTGCAAAGAGAATAACGAAAAATATTTTTAAATGAAAGGTCATCGGGGAAGGCAAAAATCCAAGATTCACATTGAAATTTAATTAATATGGAAATGAGAACCAAGAAAAGGGATTTTTGGCTCTTCAAACACTGTACATTTCATAACTATGTTGGTAATACAATGTTAACCAAAATTGAGAAGCCATTCCTTGGAGCTTTGATGTACTATTGTTTAAACTACTAATATTGAGAAGCCCTTAGGATCGACTTTTGATAGAGAGAAGAAATTGTGTGTTTTGTTATTTTGTTTCTAACTAATTAAAGTGAACTATATGTTGTTCACATATACCGTAAATAAATATTTTCTTATAGACTAATATGATGCAATCTATGTTACTCTCATAGTTTTGTTATTCTTTCTTATATTATATGTCCCGAGCGTATGAGTGCGAATGAATGTGAAAATATGACTTAGAACTTTTTGTTTATAAACTTGTATGCATGTGTTTATAACTGTGCAACTTCATGACAATTATCTGATTGGGGTTTATGCATAGTTTAGCTTCATTACAACGCATTCATATATGATAATTTTCTCCTAGTTAAGATAGGACAGGTTACAGTAGGTTATATTCCTTTCATGCATTTATGTAGTCTTCATCTACATATCTTTTTTGCATAACCATCCATCATTCTCCTTCATTGGTGGACCAGGCCGCAATCGGTAAAAACAAAACCAATAATGGTTTTTGGGACAAAATCTGGATGGGTTGCCTTCTCCAAATAATGAGAGGTATAATTAGGGCTTCTTACTGGGAGTAACCCTTACTGTTAAAAAAGGGTGATTTTTCACATGTCAACACATTAAAAAATTCATATCTGTAGGAATCATTTGAGAATAGTAAGGTCATAGTTTTGATACTCTCCATTTAACTGAGACACCACCAATTAGAAATTCATCTGTACTTTCAAATATTGAATGGCATGTGAGATGGATTCCTTATTACAACTCATTCAAATATGATAATTTTCTCCTGGTTAGTATAGGATAGGTTATATTAGGTTATATTCCTTTCATGCATTTACATAGTCTTAATATACATATATTTTTTGCATAACCATCCATCATTATCCTTCATCGGTGGACCATACCACAACCGGTAAAACCAAAACCAATAATTGTTTTTGGGACAAAATCCGAATGGGTTCCCTTCTCGAAACAATGAGAGGTATAATTGGGGATTCTTACTCAGAATAACCCCTAATGTTAAAATGGGTGATTTTTCGTCAATAGATTCAAGAATTCATATCCATAGGAATTATCTGAGAACAGTAAGGTCACGGGTTCGATACTCTCCATTTAACTGAGACACCACCAACTAGAAATTCATATGAACTTTGAAATATTGAATTTCATGCGAGATGGATTCCTTAAGGATTTTGATCATGACACTATATTTAACGACATTGTTGGTTGCAAGCCTAAGAAAAGAACCTCCTAAAGTCATAAACTATCCTGTGAGTTAATAAATAACCCAAGTTTTGGAAGAAATATTCTTAGTGTGAAAGCTAGCACCATTCACAAAGCCTATAAATACTAATGAATCCATTGACATATATCAATCAAGATAGAAGAACAATAAGAAAAAACTAAAGAAAAATAAAATTAATATTATCCTAAATACTATTAATATACAAAAATTGCATAGGGGAAAACTCCCATGCATTACTTCTCAAGCATAGGACCTCTTGAGATAGAGCCAATTTCTAGACTCACTCAACACACTTCCCTCATAGTCTTTGAGTTTTTAAAAACCATTCTTCAGGACACACCTCACAATGTAAGGACCATGCCACATTGGATTGAACTTGCATGCCCCTAAACCATAATTGTCCTAGTGATAAACCAAAAATAAATTCCCTTCGAAAATTATCCAAGGGTGGATACACTTGTTGTATTGATCCTTGACACACTCCTTATTTGCTATGGTGACATATTGACACTACTCGTCAAGATGATCAAGGTGAATACAACCCTCCTCTAAATCAGAAGTGTCACAAAGGAACTCAATGGCTATCTTCAATGAGGGAATATCACAATCATTTGAGAGGAGTGTTTCCACCCCACGAATGAGTTGGAAGGGTGAAAATATTCTAGCAGTCTTCATTGAGGATTGATATGACCATAACATCGGATAAATCATAAAATTCTAGTTTGATTCACTTGCATTGATTGTTCGTTGGAGGAGTGTATTCAGATGCTTATTAACAACATGAACTTGACCATTTGATTGAGGATAGTAAGGATACAAATTATTCTATATAAATCCTAACTTTAAGTTCAACTCCGAAAACATTTTGATTTGAAAGTGATTTTCATGGTCAATAAAAATCTCTCTTGGGACACCAAACCTAGCGATGACCTGATTGAATATGAAAAACATTTTTGTCTCACCATCACTAGAAAATGCAGGCACAGATTCTACCCACTTTCTGAAGTAGTCAAAAACCACAATGTTGTGTTTATGCCCCTTTGTTGAATCCATGTGACATGCCATAATCCACCCCCCACTTAGTGAAGGAATTGACAGTGACGATGGGAAGCAAAGGAGATAGATGTGAATTCTTTTTTTGGTAAAATCCTAACAAGGATGACTCTTTTTTACTATTTCGATGCAATATTTGAGCATTGTAGACCAAAATTTTCCCACATGTAGGATTTTTTGGGTTGTTTCCAACCCATACAATTGAATGGCCCAAGTTCCAATATGAAAGTATTGTAGCATTGTCTTTTTAGGCTCGTGAGTGAGGAAATGATGAAATATATAATCCACCCCATGACGATACAAATTGTCATTAATGATGATGTATTTTTTGGATAAGTGACATATATGTTGTTGCTCATCTCACAAGCAATTTGGAGAGAATTTCAAAATATGGATATAACGAAGAATATACCCATACCAAGGATCACTAGAATAAATAAGGAAGATATGCTCATTTGGAAACATTTTTTTCACAATATCATACTTGTCTTCTCTAGAAAAATATAACATCAATTTAGCAAAAACCAAATATTTCTTGGACTTAGCGAACACAAAGTCTACGTCAAAATATTGTAAGATAAAGATCCATTTATTATATTCCCCCCAAACTATTTGTTTGATTAATATATATTGAAATGGATTTACAATAGCTATCATATTGGTTTTCCATAGTAAAGTGTAATGGCAAAGTCTCTTGACAACACGGATAGTCTCCAAAGAAAATTTCTCCACATGTGAATACCTAAGCTCAAGACCGATCAAACGTCAACTAAGATAACATATGGCATCCTCATGGAGGGTATCATCCTCCTTAACTAATACTATTCCAAAATTTGATTATGATGCTATGCTATATAGTAATAAATCTCTCCTATAGCTTGAAGGACTAAGCAGGGGGGAAGACATGAGTTCTTCTTCAATGCATCAAAAGAGAATTGTGCAAGTTCATGAAGCCCTTTGTGATATCATCATAATTATCTATAAAATGTAATAGAAAATTATATTTACCTTGTATACTTTTAAGATAACGAATATTACACAAGAGAGGAAACTAAATTATTTCCTCAACCTTTAAAAGATCGATCATGATCCCTTTATTAGACACTATGAATCCAAGAAGTCACCCTGAAACAATGCAAAAGATGCATTTATGGGGATTGAAGTGAATCCTATAATAATTGCATCTCTCAAACAAAAGGTGAATATGGGCAGGATGATCCTCTCTCTTATGAGAGCGAGTAACTAGATCATTGAGATATGCCTCGACAATGATCTTGAGATCATAGAAAGAAAGAAACATGGCTAGCTGGAAAGTATCTCTAGCATTTTTAGGAATAAAAGACATTTTCCTATAATCAAATGTTGTCTTATGATGGTCCTTGGGATGGATTGGATTTTATTGTAACCAAATAATCCATCCATAATGAGAAGATATTTCTTTCGAAACAGTC
>ML794750.1:354402-376012 GCA_009831015.1 Picea engelmannii | reverse complement strand
TCAGAAATAATATCAATTAATTCTTTCTTATGGGAAGGATCACATCCTTGGAAGGCATCATATGTTCCAACATCCTTTTCTCTTACAACCCTGAGCACATATCTCTTATTAGTGTTTATGAGTCTTTTCATTTGTCCTGCACTAACAAGTGTTGTGTTTACCTTCATGTTGTGGGATCGAACAATGTATTCCACTCCTCTTTTAGTAAGGTGATATTTGTTCTCATGACGAAAGAAAAATGCTTTTCTATCATAAATATATGGACTCGCTAACACTATGCCACATATATCAAGTGAAATAACATCCAAATCAACTTCATCAACCAACTTTGCAGCAATATAAAATCTAACTCTACACTGCTTGGTGACATTAATTTTTTCTTTGTCACATACCCAACTAAGAGGATAAGGCTTTGGATGTGGTTTTGTTTCAAGGCCCATTTTTTTGAAAAGTGTTTTAGATATTAAGTTAACATGGGAACCCAACTGAAACAAAGTATCAATCTTAGTATGCGTAGATACAACCCTTATGTGAAATAATTCATTCCTCTTTATTTCATCATCACGAGATTCATTAGTGGAACTTGAACTAGAATGAAGGGAACCTTTATCTTGTACTCCAACCACGGTGATATTTTCGTTATCTCCTGAATCAGAACCAAGATCTTGTTTTACTGTAGCAACAGTCTTTGTCTTCCCCTTTCCACCAAACTCCTTTGGTATTTTCTCCGGATGTAGTTTCCAACAATGTTCATCATCATGACCATCCCTCTTGCAATGAGTGCAAGATAGCTTTCCTTCTCCCTTCTTTGTAGTGATGATATTTTTGTCCTTTCTCTTAAACCTTCCTTTAAGCTGATTATGTGGGAACATGGAAGGAATCTTTGTGGGATCTTCTTAAACATTATTTCATCTACTTTCAAGGTGTGTGGATTGAACACAAACTTCGTTAAGCCTCATGGGGTTAAATAATAATAAAGTATGACCAATATAACTATGAAGTGCACCAATATACTTCATTAAAGTTTCATAGGAATCTAAAGGAATGTTTAGTGCAAGTGTTTTCTTCCTAAATTCCTCCGTGAAACTTTTTACTGTCTGACCCTTACTTTGTCTTAAATTTTTCCATTCCATCATTGCTTTATGTAAATAACCCAATGGATAAAATTTCTTCCTTATTGTTGATTTAAATTTCGACCATGAGGAAAGAATATTACCACACTTACTTATGTATTGAATCTCTCTCTCCCACCATACGAGAGAAATTCCTTGCAACCAAATAGAGGATAATTGGAAATTCACTTCCTCTTCATCAAGATGTTGTACACGACAATATACTTCAACCTGTCGAATCCAATTATCTAGATCTCGGGATTAACATCTCCATTAAACATAGGTAAAGAAAAATATACGTCAAGTTTTAATAATGGTTTCTTAAAAGAGGGTTTATTGATAGAATTAGGATGATGAGAATGATGAGAATGATTAGAGGAAGAAGAGATATAACTTTATTGTGGATATGGAGGATCAGGATGTTCTTCTCCAACCCATTGGTCCACTGAAGCATTTTCATATTCTTGTGCTTCCTTTTTCTTCCCTTTCTTTTTCATCCTCTTCTCGTAGTCTCCATAGAATCGCTCAACCATTTATGACATGCGATAGAAGACCATATGGAAGTTTTTCTCATGTTCATGATGCTTGTCCTCTTCACCCATTTTATTCCTTTGGGATGTATGACCAATCTTTGGGTTGAAAGTCTTAAGTGTTCCTTCACTCCATTTATTCTTGGCCTTAGTAAGCATTCACACTCAAGTGCACCGTTTATTGGTCTTAAGTGCACCATAAAGAAGGAAATCTTAATAATAAGGATACATAAGCATCAATCTGAACAAAAAACTTGTTAACGGAGTTTGTCCCTAGTGTACTAAGTCTTCAGGTCCTGCTCTCAAATGGGTAGGCATTTTTATTAACTCAACAAAAGAATTTGGCAAAATAGATAATTATACCTCATTCTGGAATTAAGTTGTAGAATCTTTGCTCGTATAAGAAAACAAACAACACCATTGAATTTGTGGCATTGAATTACCCAAAAATGACTATCTCCATGCATCAATAAGACTATGGCACTCCCAGGACCATTAGAAAACTTGTCTCGGTTTTCATGGCTGCAACCTGTAATTAATTCATTAAAGTCTACATTGAAATTCATGCTTGATCATACTATCACGTGCCCCCTTAGCATTGGAAAAAACGTGAGCTTAAATAATTTTCTGGTGGCGAAAGTACCAATGCAAACCAGTAGTCTAGTTGGTAACTTTGGATTTTGTTAATATTTAGGATCTGGGAGGTTCGAGGTTCAAATCCTCGCCCAACCTATTTTGATATATGGTTATAATTAAAATTTATTATGGGCAGGGTCCTGTCAGAGTGGTCATCGGAATTGGCATCGGCCAGTCTTGCCTAGTCGTACAACCGTTGTACTGAACAATGAATCCGATGTCGTCTGGTCTGTTGGCCATAATTTGTTTTTCATTGTCAGTTTCCTAGCTGTCATTGGGAAAACCATGGTTGCCATATGGTGCCTCCTAGTTGGCCCATGTGTCGACCTCTGATTGTCTTGTCTGACCCAATCAACTGTCAGGTGTAAATGATGTCATCTACCCCATCGATCATCGTACTAGGCCACATGTAATGTTCAGAGACTGTCAAGTGTCAACCTATCATTGGGCCACGTGGTGGCCCCTGGATGGTGGCACGTGGTAGAATTTTAGTGGTCCAATTGATGCCTGAAAATGCCAAATATATATGACATGTGGCAATCTGTGGGACTTCCATGTGGCATGCTGAGGTGATCAGTATGTCATACTGACGTCATCCTTCCTAGTCATCTACTCACGTCAACAATACAAATTCTCATGTGTCCTAGTTGACTTTGACCTCGTTGACCAAAATTTAACTGGCCATAACTTCTTCATCTCGACTCTATTTGACAAATCATTTATGTCGTTCGAAAGCTTGCAACGTGATCTTCACGATGATGCAAATTTTGATGATTTTTGAGGACTTTGAATCTTTTCCTTTTCTCTATCTACTGAGGCCATTATGAGATTCCTGAGGTACTTCTATGTATTTTGAGTCATTCCTAGGCCTCTCTGGATCCTTTCGGATCAAAAAATCATGTGTCCTAATATATTTTCCTTATTATATTTCTTTACTTACTGTATATATTTGGTTGTTATTTATCCAAGATTTATTTTTCAGTTCTAGTAGGGTCTTAGGTTGAGTTCATCTATAATCCTGGATATATCTTCTATTTTCTTTCTTTCCTCGTCATCTTTTTCCTTAGATACAATCCTACTTGACTCATAATTCCTATTTGTATCTAATGACATATATATATCTCACTACTTCTTTTCTTATCACATGCATCAACTTCGAACTTTAAACAAGCATGAGTCAACTTGCATCTCTTTCCTAGCTCATGAGCAAATTACTGGTCTTTATTTGAATACAAATATGAACTATTTCGGAGTATTGTGGAAACAATCATAAAATGACTTAATATAGTGGTTAATCAACTATCATTCTTTCATATTGGCTGGTGAGTAGATCATATGTAATTGGGGAACCATCCAAACACTATGTAGCTACTCACATGAAGGGTGAAGTGTCAAATTATAAAGGATGAAAACCAAAAGGGATATATTTATGTAGAGAGGTGAAAAAAATATTCAACTAAATATCAATAGTCCATAGTCATCCCTTATCAGGATAAAAGGCCAGCGCTTTCCCAATCCACCGAATGCTAAGAATGCATTAAATAAACTAGGAAGGAATGGAAAGGAAAGTTTGACCAGACTAAGGGAAATGCAAATATCTATGTCGGGGATATGTATGTGTTGGTAGAAGAAAAATTTATGTGACACCGTGGTGACTCCATCGAGGCTATGGATGTTCATGGGAAGTGGAGAAACACCTCTAAGATATCTCTATACTCATCTGGTGAAAAATATTTATTTATCCCAAACCTATATCATCCTCATGACTGAAATATCCACTTGAATCGTCAATACACTTTAAGGAAATAAATCTCACCATAACTCATCCTCTATTTACAATAGACGAGCTCCACTAGCCGAAATCCAAGCATCACTAGTGAGCCCACCACAATGGGATATTTCAAGTAACTGTTGTGCATTATTTCTGAAATTTATGATCTTAAAAGTAATTTTATGATCATCTACATTTTATGCTTATGAGTTAGGAAAGACTAGCAGAGATTTTGGCTTCTCCCAGTGTGTCACCATTTGTTGCGCATAGACAACAACCTCCTAATTTTTTTTCTTATCATCTCTCTAAGAGAAAAAATTGTCCCCCCTTCAAATATTCCAACTAGAACCCTCACACTCTCTCTCTCGTATGAGTGGATAAGCCTAAGCTTTCCTCTCGCGCTTCCCACTTTACTATTTGTATTTCCTATTCATATCACCTCAATCTGCCAATCCACACTTAAGAAATTTCCCTCTTCCTACACCGATACATATCATACCAGTGAACCCATCCTTTCCTCCACCTCCACATTGGTGCACCAATGATTTCTTTGCCAATACATAGGCCACCTTCCTTTGAACTTGGTTGGTGCATTGATGTTATTCCACTAAAACTCATAGACACACATCTTTATCACCAACAAATTTCATGTGATCAATGTCGAGACATCGATCATTTTCACACAATTATCTTTGCTACATACATTCCTTCTATCGACTAACTTCTTTCCACTTCCAAAAATGCATCGCATATCGATATTGTTCCTCCCTTTCTCTTTGTTACACTGCATATCAACAAGGTTTGTCCCTCCCTCGTTGATGCACTACTTGTTTATAAGTTTCCATCTCTCCTCCCTGATGCACCAATAGAAGGATGTTAACCCCTTATAGTCATCAAGCACATCGACGATGATCTTATTCCTCTCGCCAACGTTGACTAGGTCAACAAGGCCCACCTTTGTCTTCAAGCTTATCTTATCCTCCTCCTATATTGGATCCTTCTTATTGCATCAGTAGTCGGTTTCCTACCATTTCTAATGATTAATATTCTTACACCTAATCTGATAACTGAAAACTGATACCCACCACACTTGATCTACTTCATGATTGTAGTCATAATCAAATCTATCTATATTGTTAGTATCTTTCATTCACATACCATATCGGCTGGTTTACTTTGTATTTCTTTATTTTATATATAAAAAATGACTATGAAAGGATTTTTTAGCATCATATAGGTTAACCACAACACCTATTACTCTTTCACTTTCTCTTAAACACACTTCAAAATAAATTTGGTCCTCCTAGCTCCTACAAGTGTTTAGTAATTTGAACGTCAGTTAGATGTTTTGGCAGATTTATAATTTCATGCTACTAATTCATTACCTCAAATATGATGGAAAAACAAAGAACCTATACATCACAGATGACACAGGATCAAGAAGAATTTAATTATGGAAAAGTAATAGGGAGAACGGGGTCCGAACTTTGATTAAATATGTCTTTTCTCACAATTTTTGTTACTGGTCAAAGTGGATTTGTCACTCCTTAAACATGCTAGCTATATGGATTTCACACTTACTATTCCAACACCACTAATGGAATCAAAATTTGAGGTCCTGAAGTGCAAAAATGATCTTTAGGGATTTTTGTCTAGGTGATCCTCGTTAACCATGGATGTCATTAAACATGGATCCACTAAATGGATTGAATAACATGTTTATTTATAATATTGACATAAGTATCTCCATGTTCTCTCCATGTTGCAAAAAATGACACCTCAATCAGATGTTGTATGAGAAAGTTATATGGTCTTTCAAACTCAAGATCTTATTGTTTCTCGTTGGTAAAAGGAGACCTAGAAATTATTTTTAATTTTATTCCTTCATATCGGAGGAGATGATGGTAGGGAGTTTTATTTATACTGAAGAGTTCATACAAAATCCTCCAATTTACATTGGAGGAATTTCCATGAACTCCACCAAAACCATAGGAGGAGTTCCCATTAAATCCTTCGAAATTTCAGATGAGTTCCCATTAAATCCTACTAAACAAATTGGAGGAGTTCCCATCAATTTCTCCAAATTTCAGGGGATTTCCCATCATCTCCTCCGAAATTTTGGATTTCCCATTAACTACTCCCAAACAAATCAAAGGAGTTCCCATCAACTGCTCCAAAATTTCGGAGAAGTTCCCGTTAACTCCTTTGAAACCTACAAAACTTCCTATAGCATTTTTCCAATAACGTTTGACTCGGGTCTCTATTTTGCATGTTTCTTATGCCATTGGAAATACCATTTTTAGATATACAACTTTCTAGTTATATGATTTCATAAATTCCTCACTTATTGTATATATATTTTGGGATTAATATCTGACACCTTGTTAATAGCCCTAGAGAACACAACACCTCAATCAAGGGTAGTGGAACCAAGCACTAAACTCGGGGAGGCACATACGAACTATATCTTAGTTAATTTTTCATTTCTATGGTTTCAAAGGTGTAGTGATAATAATGTATTTTGAAGAATATTCTTTGGGCACTTATCCATTGCATGTTGAATTGTTCCAGGTACCAATTTCAAGTTGAGCTCATAATCAACATCCTCACAATGTCATCTATAGCCAAGGAAAATATAACATTAACAATGACATCAATTGGAACAACCAAAAAGAGAAGCAAAGGGAATCAAACTCAAATGGATGAAGAGACGGTTCAAACCCTATAACAACCAGAGCTCCTACTACTCAAGCCAACCATTATGATAGATGAGGTACACTATGGTATAAATATAGGATGGACCACCAGTTCTTAAAGAGACTTTCAAAATGAAACTTGCATCTTTGTTCTCTCATCATTGCAAAGAGAATAACGAAAAATATTTTTAAATGAAAGGTCATCGGGGAAGGCAAAAATCCAAGATTCACATTGAAATTTAATTAATATGGAAATGAGAACCAAGAAAAGGGATTTTTGGCTCTTCAAACACTGTACATTTCATAACTATGTTGGTAATACAATGTTAACCAAAATTGAGAAGCCATTCCTTGGAGCTTTGATGTACTATTGTTTAAACTACTAATATTGAGAAGCCCTTAGGATCGACTTTTGATAGAGAGAAGAAATTGTGTGTTTTGTTATTTTGTTTCTAACTAATTAAAGTGAACTATATGTTGTTCACATATACCGTAAATAAATATTTTCTTATAGACTAATATGATGCAATCTATGTTACTCTCATAGTTTTGTTATTCTTTCTTATATTATATGTCCCGAGCGTATGAGTGCGAATGAATGTGAAAATATGACTTAGAACTTTTTGTTTATAAACTTGTATGCATGTGTTTATAACTGTGCAACTTCATGACAATTATCTGATTGGGGTTTATGCATAGTTTAGCTTCATTACAACGCATTCATATATGATAATTTTCTCCTAGTTAAGATAGGACAGGTTACAGTAGGTTATATTCCTTTCATGCATTTATGTAGTCTTCATCTACATATCTTTTTTGCATAACCATCCATCATTCTCCTTCATTGGTGGACCAGGCCGCAATCGGTAAAAACAAAACCAATAATGGTTTTTGGGACAAAATCTGGATGGGTTGCCTTCTCCAAATAATGAGAGGTATAATTAGGGCTTCTTACTGGGAGTAACCCTTACTGTTAAAAAAGGGTGATTTTTCACATGTCAACACATTAAAAAATTCATATCTGTAGGAATCATTTGAGAATAGTAAGGTCATAGTTTTGATACTCTCCATTTAACTGAGACACCACCAATTAGAAATTCATCTGTACTTTCAAATATTGAATGGCATGTGAGATGGATTCCTTATTACAACTCATTCAAATATGATAATTTTCTCCTGGTTAGTATAGGATAGGTTATATTAGGTTATATTCCTTTCATGCATTTACATAGTCTTAATATACATATATTTTTTGCATAACCATCCATCATTATCCTTCATCGGTGGACCATACCACAACCGGTAAAACCAAAACCAATAATTGTTTTTGGGACAAAATCCGAATGGGTTCCCTTCTCGAAACAATGAGAGGTATAATTGGGGATTCTTACTCAGAATAACCCCTAATGTTAAAATGGGTGATTTTTCGTCAATAGATTCAAGAATTCATATCCATAGGAATTATCTGAGAACAGTAAGGTCACGGGTTCGATACTCTCCATTTAACTGAGACACCACCAACTAGAAATTCATATGAACTTTGAAATATTGAATTTCATGCGAGATGGATTCCTTAAGGATTTTGATCATGACACTATATTTAACGACATTGTTGGTTGCAAGCCTAAGAAAAGAACCTCCTAAAGTCATAAACTATCCTGTGAGTTAATAAATAACCCAAGTTTTGGAAGAAATATTCTTAGTGTGAAAGCTAGCACCATTCACAAAGCCTATAAATACTAATGAATCCATTGACATATATCAATCAAGATAGAAGAACAATAAGAAAAAACTAAAGAAAAATAAAATTAATATTATCCTAAATACTATTAATATACAAAAATTGCATAGGGGAAAACTCCCATGCATTACTTCTCAAGCATAGGACCTCTTGAGATAGAGCCAATTTCTAGACTCACTCAACACACTTCCCTCATAGTCTTTGAGTTTTTAAAAACCATTCTTCAGGACACACCTCACAATGTAAGGACCATGCCACATTGGATTGAACTTGCATGCCCCTAAACCATAATTGTCCTAGTGATAAACCAAAAATAAATTCCCTTCGAAAATTATCCAAGGGTGGATACACTTGTTGTATTGATCCTTGACACACTCCTTATTTGCTATGGTGACATATTGACACTACTCGTCAAGATGATCAAGGTGAATACAACCCTCCTCTAAATCAGAAGTGTCACAAAGGAACTCAATGGCTATCTTCAATGAGGGAATATCACAATCATTTGAGAGGAGTGTTTCCACCCCACGAATGAGTTGGAAGGGTGAAAATATTCTAGCAGTCTTCATTGAGGATTGATATGACCATAACATCGGATAAATCATAAAATTCTAGTTTGATTCACTTGCATTGATTGTTCGTTGGAGGAGTGTATTCAGATGCTTATTAACAACATGAACTTGACCATTTGATTGAGGATAGTAAGGATACAAATTATTCTATATAAATCCTAACTTTAAGTTCAACTCCGAAAACATTTTGATTTGAAAGTGATTTTCATGGTCAATAAAAATCTCTCTTGGGACACCAAACCTAGCGATGACCTGATTGAATATGAAAAACATTTTTGTCTCACCATCACTAGAAAATGCAGGCACAGATTCTACCCACTTTCTGAAGTAGTCAAAAACCACAATGTTGTGTTTATGCCCCTTTGTTGAATCCATGTGACATGCCATAATCCACCCCCCACTTAGTGAAGGAATTGACAGTGACGATGGGAAGCAAAGGAGATAGATGTGAATTCTTTTTTTGGTAAAATCCTAACAAGGATGACTCTTTTTTACTATTTCGATGCAATATTTGAGCATTGTAGACCAAAATTTTCCCACATGTAGGATTTTTTGGGTTGTTTCCAACCCATACAATTGAATGGCCCAAGTTCCAATATGAAAGTATTGTAGCATTGTCTTTTTAGGCTCGTGAGTGAGGAAATGATGAAATATATAATCCACCCCATGACGATACAAATTGTCATTAATGATGATGTATTTTTTGGATAAGTGACATATATGTTGTTGCTCATCTCACAAGCAATTTGGAGAGAATTTCAAAATATGGATATAACGAAGAATATACCCATACCAAGGATCACTAGAATAAATAAGGAAGATATGCTCATTTGGAAACATTTTTTTCACAATATCATACTTGTCTTCTCTAGAAAAATATAACATCAATTTAGCAAAAACCAAATATTTCTTGGACTTAGCGAACACAAAGTCTACGTCAAAATATTGTAAGATAAAGATCCATTTATTATATTCCCCCCAAACTATTTGTTTGATTAATATATATTGAAATGGATTTACAATAGCTATCATATTGGTTTTCCATAGTAAAGTGTAATGGCAAAGTCTCTTGACAACACGGATAGTCTCCAAAGAAAATTTCTCCACATGTGAATACCTAAGCTCAAGACCGATCAAACGTCAACTAAGATAACATATGGCATCCTCATGGAGGGTATCATCCTCCTTAACTAATACTATTCCAAAATTTGATTATGATGCTATGCTATATAGTAATAAATCTCTCCTATAGCTTGAAGGACTAAGCAGGGGGGAAGACATGAGTTCTTCTTCAATGCATCAAAAGAGAATTGTGCAAGTTCATGAAGCCCTTTGTGATATCATCATAATTATCTATAAAATGTAATAGAAAATTATATTTACCTTGTATACTTTTAAGATAACGAATATTACACAAGAGAGGAAACTAAATTATTTCCTCAACCTTTAAAAGATCGATCATGATCCCTTTATTAGACACTATGAATCCAAGAAGTCACCCTGAAACAATGCAAAAGATGCATTTATGGGGATTGAAGTGAATCCTATAATAATTGCATCTCTCAAACAAAAGGTGAATATGGGCAGGATGATCCTCTCTCTTATGAGAGCGAGTAACTAGATCATTGAGATATGCCTCGACAATGATCTTGAGATCATAGAAAGAAAGAAACATGGCTAGCTGGAAAGTATCTCTAGCATTTTTAGGAATAAAAGACATTTTCCTATAATCAAATGTTGTCTTATGATGGTCCTTGGGATGGATTGGATTTTATTGTAACCAAATAATCCATCCATAATGAGAAGATATTTCTTTCGAAACAGTCATCGATAATGTAATCAACGGAAAGTGTGGGGAAGTTGTCATTCAAATAGGATTTGTTCAAATCTCAAAAATCCATCCAAACAAAAAAAATTCATTTCTTTTTATCTATGGCAATAGGGTTGGATACATATTCAGTAAGGGGAACTGGGTATATAAAAACTTCCTTAAGGAGTTTCTTCACCTCATCCTTCATTGCAACATATTGAGCTCATTCTCGAACAAATTTCGCATTCTCGTAAGTCTTGATATCATGTTAAACAATGCCATGGTATATACCTGACATTTCTTCATATGTCCATGCAAAAAAATTGTGGAGTTCCTTAAAAAGGGAAGTATAAGTGTGGACTTCATTAGGAGAACAAGTGATCTGATAAACATGTTTTCCACAACTTTGGGATTCCTAGAGATATTAATAGGTATAGTTTCCAAAAAAAAATTCATGTTGCACTCAACACAAATAGTATGTGTTTCTAAGAGGTTCACGGATTGATATTGATCTCTAGACTTATCTTGATCTCCAGACATGGTCAAGGTAAACTCTCCATTTCTCTACTGAGTTTTGGGAGGAAGTAGGACCTATGGTGCCTGCACCTCTAAGGATTTTCAGGATCATTCATTAGCTCAGGGATAACTTCATCTAATTGAAAATTGGTATCAAAGAAATCAAGAGAATGCAAGGAATTTGATGCCCACACGAAAATGATAAGGCGATCTAATTTCTCTTTCCGAGGAGGAGCTGGATGAGTGTCTACAATGGCACATCGAATATCTTGGTAAGAAATATCGTCTATAGACAAAGGCATGGCCATTCCAATGTGATCAATTCATTCCATCAAAACATAGGGAGGGAAGGATTCATGGATTTTGAAAGAACGTTTTTCAAAAGTAACACTAATGGGTAATGGGAAATGAACAAATTGATTCATTAGAGAAAGCAGGAACATAATTAATATAAATGATAGGTGTTGTGAAATTAAAGGTTACCATCAAGAACACATACATTCAAACACCTATAATATTAGTGTTATTCTAAGAGTTACCTATTAAATGAGATTGAATATATTGCTAATGGAATTGGGTCAATGTGAGGATATGACATCTAATCAATCATTATGATCTTCCCTTCATGAGGGAAACACTGAACTCCAAAAATTGGGGAGACTACAATTTTCATAGAATATGTCCAACTATGTCCCAATAAAATGTTGTAATCAAGTGGAGCTTCAACTACTTCCACTTCTATGGAAACTTTTTTATTGCCTAACTAGACAAGAAAGGAGAAATAATCCCATGCAACCTAAAAGATCATCCATGCAATGTCATTTATAATTTTGAAGATAGGGTAAGATTAGGTGAACCAATGACTCACAAACAAGACCAGGACATGACACATGTTGAAACGCCCTCATCCACGATTGTTATTAATATGGTTTTTTTATTATACTCTAATTTTATATGAAATGTGACATGACAAGGAAGGCAAACATTCCAAGTGTCAAACATTATGACCTGAAACCTAGAAGAATCCACAACCTCGATAGACATTAACAATGCACTTTGTTGTACATGAAAACTCTATATTACTTCCAAGGCCAACATACTGCATAGTTCTTGGACTAAGTCTTCCAAAATTGAGAGATTTTGGGAAGCCGAGACATATGGTTTGTGTGACTACTGCAAGTACAAACCCTTAGATATCTATGGAATTTCATCTCCCACATGTTTCTCTATGTGAAAATGGTTTTGCAGCTTAGGGGATTTCTTTTCCTTCAAAATGGACTCATGTTTATTGTAGCTATGAACCATTCTCTGAAGGTGAATATCCAATTTAAACATATCAAAATTTGATGAATAATTATCATATAAGAGTGCCCCTGGTTTCACCCTTGTGGATTTCCATCCTTACTTGAAGTGTCGAAAGTCATGTGTTATCCTTGAGGGAAAGGGTTGGTCAACATAATAGGCTTCCTCCACACCAAAAAATGTTTGGTTTCTTAAATCATGAGACATTGGTGTGTCATATGATAGTATTTTCACATCTTATAAGTAAATTTAAATTTCTTCTTTTCCTTCTTTTCCCCACCGACATTATTATTATTCGCACCTCCCTTCTTGTTATCGTTGCTTTTATTTCTTCATCAGGGTTTTTGGTTACCCTTTGGACTATACAACTACACAACATGTATATCAAACATTTGGAGAGGTGGAGATATGGAAGCATAATCTTTACCAACCACAAGTTGATGAATATTCATTTGTTTCATTTGGTTTACAACCATATTGATGACAACATTACTTATATAACCAACAACACCATCAACATGTGGTACTCGCTTGGCTCTCCCAGGATCAGTACTTGAGAATGGTGAATTAGGAAATATCTCATATAGAATTTGAGAATGAGAATAGATCGGCTATAACTATTGGTCTCTAAAAATAGATACTTCTTCGATTGTCACCCCTAAAAGAGACATGTCTTTGGAGATATAAGGGAAAAAAAATCAAGACCAAAATAAACTCAAGTGGAAGTTGAGCCTTTATCATATTGTTCATTCTCTTCGATTCATGGATGTGTTCAGAGACATGAGTAGCCTTTTCTTTCCTAAAACTAGAAAAGAGGTCAGTTCTAACACCATACCAAACAGGAAGTTGGAAATGATTGAGTAAAATCGTAGTTAAATCGTGAAAATTGCGGAAGGATGCTCCTTGTAGTTCGATATACCATTTCAAGGAAAATCTAGTGGGAATGAATTAAAACAATATCAACCTGATGAAATCATCCATTAGTGAGTTTGATGAAAAAATTAAAAGGAATGTCATCTCATGATCTCTCGGATCCTCGCTTGCTTTCCCCTCAAATTTCAGAATGTCTAACGAGATTTTTGTTAGGAACAGGGGCCAATTATGGTTGTGACACATCCTATCATTTGAATGTTTAGAAAAATATGGAAATTTTAACGTTTCCATTAAAGAAACTTCACGTTGTGACACAAAATTCCAATTTCCAGGGTTGAAACCCTTAGGATGGCTAGAAATCATAAAATAATATCCTAGATTGTTACTAGCACCAGGCAACTAGTAAGAGCTCACAGAATCGCTTAATTTATGATAGAAACTTTGATTTCCTTGTCTATAGCGAGGGAAAACTTTTCTCATTGGGTTTCCAAAATATTGGAAAGGGTTTCCCCCTTCCAACATCCCTGAAGATAAGAGAGAACTACTCCCAAGATTTCAAAATAACGAAAAAGGGTTTGAGCTTACATGTATGCCATAATGTTGAAAACTTTATCTCATATGATCACCCCATCCAAAGAAATTATTATCCGAAGAGAAATTTTGGCTAGGAGAAATGTTTCTGCAAAACTGCCAGTATGGAAGTTTCAGCTAGTAGAAATTTTTCTGCAAAATTTCCACTATATTTTCGACGCCGAAGTGTCTTGCCACCCGAATGTATTGAGTTTATCAAATCAACTTCGCTCACTTTCTCAATTGAACACATAGATGGTCCAGATGGCACAAAAACTCGTCCTGAAGATGGAAATTAGTGACAACTGAGTTTGTACTCAACATTTGGTAGGCAACGGTGAAGTTAGGGTTTGTCTCATAGAGGTGTGGCCATCCATAGGTCTTGTGGTCGTAAGGGTCTAGCACTGTGGTGAGTTCTGCGACTGGAGTTTGGTTGAGACAATCAACGACTCGGTTGGTCCTTCCTATTTTATATTTCATGTTGAGGTGGAATTGTTGCTAGTATGTGGAACACTTCTAATGGAGACCATTATGCAATTTTTCTTATGTCTACATGAACTGTAGTGACTTATGATCAATGTGGATGATTGTCTCCTTCCTAAGAATTTAATTCCTCCACTGGCGGCATACTTTCAAAATGGAGCAAATTTATTTTTCATAATTAGGGTACTTACGGATAACATCTAATAGTTTCTCACTATGATAGGCCACAAGGTTGTCATGCTCAGTGAGGACTGCACCCACAACATATTTTGAAGCATCTTTATCGATCTCAAAGGGTTGTTGCAAGTTTGGTAATGAAAGTACTGGGTACAATAACAAGCATTTCTTCAAATCATCGAATGCTTGTTGTTGGGATAGGCCCCAAAGAAATGTTTACTTTCCAACACCCCTGGTTACTTGGCTAAGGGTCCATGCATATGGGATAATCCCAACACGAACCTGGGATATAAATTGGAAAGGCCTAAGAAGCTCTGAAGCATAGTGAGTGTGGTTGGGGCTGGAAAATCACAAATGACTTGTATCTTGGTTGGATCCACATGCACACCATGTTGATCAATGATGTGTCCTAGGTATTGAACCATGTCCATGCCGAAGGATCATTTTTCCAAGTTGGCACATAGATTTTGGTGTTGGAGGGTGTGCAAACCTATTGAATATGATGCAAGTGTTATGAACAAGTAGTGTTGTATATTAGGATGTCTTCCAAATACACCACTACACAATCATTGGTGAAAGGTCACAGAATATCATCCATCATCCTCATGAAAGTTGTTGGAGCATTTTTTGAACCAAAGGGGATGACTAGCCATTCAAAAAGACCTTCTTTTGACTTGAAGGTAGTCTTCCATGCATCTATTTGTTCTATTGGGACTTGGTGGTAGACATAATTCAGATCAATATTAATAAATTATTTGGTCCCCTTGAGATAATCAAAAAGATCGTTTATTTAGGGAATTGAGTATCGGTTCCAGACTGCGATTTTATTTAGGGCCCGGTAATAAATGCAGAGTCTCTAGGTGTTGTCCTTCTTCTACACCAACACAATTGGGCTCCCACAAGATGATGAGATGGGATGGACGTTCCCCTTGTGGAGAAGTTTTTGGATCTGTCACTTGATCTCCTCATTATCTAATAGAGAGCAGTGCTATACTTGCCCATTGGGTAGCGGTGCGTCTTGGGTCAAATCGAAGCAATGTTTGACTTAATAGTGAAGAGGTACCACAGTGGGCAGGGAGAAGATATATTTGTATTCTTTCACGACCTTATCCACTTGCTTCTTCAGTGTGGAGAGGTCATTCTTGGGGGCCCTGGATGTGGCTGTAATCTTTCATTCGCTCTGAGAGAAAATCATGAAGAAGAAAATCTTCCCGGTATGAGAGATGACCTTCCTACATTGCTTGGCATAGATCAAGGAAATAACACTAGGTGGGACTACCTCGGGTATCATGTATAAATTCTTGTTCAAAGTAATAATAACACTGTGAGGCCTAGAATCATATACACCATGGAATTTCCATAACTAAGGTTGCCCCAAAAGAACATCATAAACTTCAAGAGGAGAAACATCACACAATACCCCATCTTTGAAGGGCTTGATGTCTTAAGATAGACGACACTTTTAACTGACACATAGATCACTTCCTTGGCGGATCCATCCAATGGTGTAGGGATGCGGGTGCAATGTTGTCTACAGAGCTAGACACTTGATGATCTCTACTGAGATGAGGTTCTTCTGGCTACCGCTATCAATGATGAAGTGTAGCGAGGTTCCTTTCACCCACATCTATGAATGAAAGAGGCACTCACCTTCCTTTGGCTCGTCTGATTAACTAGGTTGGATCTTGGTGGTAGAAATGGTGGCATTGGGTTCTGAGTCAATGATCCATATACCCATTTCCGGTTCTGAATTAGAGTTGGAACTCATATTTGATTTAGAGGATTTCACCTTAGCCACCAACGACTACTTTGAGAAACAATCAACATTGTTATGCTAGGGGATTTTATGGAAGTCTCACCACTTCTCGTTATGTTTCTTCATCTTTTCGGTGTCCTTATTTGATTGCATCTTAGACTAGTTTTCCTAAGGCTATCTGCATTTTATCTGTCCTTTGTTTTGTGGGTTGGGGCCTCCCTTTCCTTTCTTTTTCTGTGATTGGTTCCCAGGCCCAAATTACCATGTCTTTTGTTTAAGGTTCTTCTCAATTTTGATGAGATATCAATAGGTGGTGCCCAAGGACGAGATGTATAGAAACTATGTTTCATCCTGGATGTATCTATGAATACCACCATGATACTTGAGCACCATATTCCACTCAAAATATTTGATACCCAACTTGTTGTGCAAGGTATGGATGGTATTTGTGAACTCTAGCACTGCTCGGCCTCTTTCCTGCCACAGTGTGGTCCATTTTGTATATAGGTCTTCATAACTTCTGACAAGTTAGTATTGTTCCTTAATAACATCCCTCAAGGAATCCTAAGTGACCATGACTATAAATAATGAGGGATCCTTTGTTTCCTTTTCCTCACAGAAAGTATCCCACAAATCTTTGACATGGGGAACAAATTTGAGGAGCCCAAAAGTAATCATTTCTCTGTTTGAAAAGTTATGGACAAAAATAAATCTTCTAGTAGATTCAAGAATTTGTCTACAACATCAACGTCTATCTGACCTTCAAATATAGGAATATCAAAGTTGATTTTTACCTTGAATCGGGGGGTGCCTCTTCTCAAGGAAGATTCATCACCTATTGGTAGTCCCTGAAGGATTTGTGCAAAACTATCGATCATCTCGTTCCTTTGTTGCTTGGGGGATTCATCGAGAAGTTTTTTGAAAGGATCTCCTATCCCATCATCTTTATTTTCTCCCACCATGAGAGATCTCTTGGTCATACATGATCTTTTTTCCTCAAGAGAAACAAGCTCGAGACCCAATTCTTTGTACCCTAACCTTATTAGGGACATGCATTAAGAACGATAAGGAGAAGACCTCTCTGATACCACTGATCCGTATTTTATGAGAAGAACGAAATGAATACATATTAATATTATTATTAACACAGAAAAACAACAAACAATAACAAATATACAATAAAATTGCCTTCTATTTAATAAGGAAATATGTTGAAACTGTAAAAATGCAGACTGAAACAAGCTTGCTAGAATGGTGGCGGATTATCTCTGAAAAGAGATGTGATGCTTCGCTCATTCACAAGTATATGGTTACAATGATTCGATCCAATCCTTTTTACAATAAACAGGAACTCCAAAACTCTAGACATCCAAAAAACTAACCTTAGGAGATGAATCGAAAAAAGTCGCGTGGGCCCCGTTGGGGTAAGTTACTACATCCACTTCCTGGGGTGATAACTTGTGCATATGATATTCGTTTTAGGCATACAATAGCCTATTGGAAAGTTCTATTTGAGGACTACACATGTTTTTATCAAAATCTAACTTCTTTTACATTCTAACTATGGTGATCCCTACAAACGTTGTTTAGGGCCT
Organism: Picea engelmannii; assembly: GCA_009831015.1. Taxonomy (NCBI): domain Eukaryota; kingdom Viridiplantae; phylum Streptophyta; class Pinopsida; order Pinales; family Pinaceae; genus Picea; species Picea engelmannii. Next base: position 357,872 of record ML794750.1, on the reverse strand, counting down.
CAAAACGTCCTCCGAAGTCGGCAACCTGAAAACTAGGAAAAAACGACCAAATTGGAAAACTGCCAAAACGAGCTGGTTGGAATTAGTCGGAGGCCATCAACATCCATCTGAATCATGGATACACCCTTTATAGAGAAATACCTTGTATCCTTCTACACTGACAAAGAAATTGGTCTACCGCTTTAAATGAATGCTTGAAAGTAGCGATAAAGAATCCCTAAGGATGACTGAACAAATAGAAAAAATGACTAAAAAAGGTCCTCAGATAACAACATACAAAAACTCATTTTCCATAACTTCATCCAAGGTGGATTAGTTCCTGAGCTAAAAACAATGAAAAAGTTAAAAAGGAACTTTCTGGAGAATGATACAAGGTGATTAAGTCGTAATATCGATCAATAAAGGAGTGAGAAATATTGACAATAACTTGCTCATAATATTCTTGTATGGTGCAAGTTTCCTCGTGAAGTTGAATTCCCTTCAAAATATCCAAGGAAGTGATATATTATCTGTCTCGAGTAGCACAAAATTTATCCTCGTGGTCACTCATGTGGAACCTAGGTGTACCAAATATGGTACGAATTAGAAATAAATTTATGGGGGTTGGTTGTTAGTTAGAACAACACATATGGGAGGGGTAGCTAAGATGGAAGCTTACAAAATAAATGACACCTCAAGGGTCTTAATGTTACTTGGAAAACCCCTAAATACGCAACAATCCACAAATGTTTAGACAAGCCATAGAGGGGATATCTCCTACACTTATCCTAGCATGACCTAGATCTTAAATCTTGTGTTAGAGGAAATTCCTAGAGAATACCTATGCGAGATTGGATTTAAATTAATTACTAGTCAAAGAACTCTGTTTGAATTTGAGTGGTCTTCAATAGTTAACTCTCCAATTCTATTCCAAGTTCCTACACCTATAATAATTGGTGTTTCTATAAAAGAAAAATTCAAGTTAATTTTAAATTATCATTCATTTTAAAGGTTGTTCTTTACTTGGAAAGTGGATGTGAAACTAATAATTGTTTTAGAGACTCTTGTACAAAAACAATTGTAATAAATTTGTCATATTAACAACTTGAGATTATTCTTAAATGTAAAAATAGTGTAAAATGAACAACTTGTTGGACACACCTACCACACTTAGAGGGGGGGTGAATGAGTGTGGGGCTCTTTTTTCCCAAAACTTCCCTCTTTACAAAAACTCCTTAGTTAACATTCAACATTTATTCATTACCCATTGTTTTCATTTACAACCAGTTAGATGAGAACATATATCAACAACATATATCATCAATATATCATGAACAAGTCATTACCACATGGAACACAAAGAACACAAGATGTATGTAAATTTTTTCTTTTTATTATGGACAACAATCCAAGGGTTTATCACAACAACTGAATAGAATACAACTCTATAAGAGCACTAGATTTATAATGAAAGACTCAGCTTACACCCTCAGCATCAATTGAGATGAGGCAACAATCCTCAACATATATCAATCTGTCAACCGATACGCGACCTGTTAGTAGTATAGCAAGCATGTGCACATGCCCCGGCTCACTACAGCCTGTGTATGGATGCGACCAATGTATACAGCAACCTGCATATACCTTATGAGATGTTAGGGTTTGTCCTTCAAGATTAACTCAGATTATCTACAATAAATATATCATTCTGACTATCCTATATGACCACCAGAAGGTCACAACACATCCAATATCTCCAATATCTTGTTCATGCTCCACAACAAATCAATATGAATGTTATCTCAATCATGTATAAACAACTAGTCTACCATAGAAATCATGTCACCACTGAATAATAAGAGTATTGATCACTCCATAAACCAAATCATCCAAATTGAACCATATCATAGAAGCCATACCAAGAATTCCCTAAGCATTCACAACACATCAAACAATAGTATCCATCAAGACAATAATGTAACCATACCAGTGTCTCAGTGATAGATCTGAGCCCATAGAATGCAGATCTGGAACCTGCCTCATCATCCAAGATCTTGGCACCAGTTCAAACACAAATCTCCATGATTTTATCCACTATATTCTCCCTATACACAATCATCCCACGTATATATTCACGCTATACATAACCAACCCATGTATACCTTCGTGTATACGCACCCTATACACAGACAACCCACGTATGCGTCATAAAATAGGGTTTTTTGTGAATCCGATAATTTTGTTGTCAAGATCTCCGACATTGCCGAAACTTTGATGTGTCAATGAGATCCTCCTCTCACTCTCTTCCTCAGTATATATCTTCAATCATGCTCAAGAGATCCACACCAATAATAAGCTCTCCATCAATACTCCAAAATATATTCTCACAAGAAGCTCTCCATTGATCTACAAAAAGGATGATCTACAAGAGACCATAGCTATATTATTTATACTTTCATCCTCTAGGTCACTTAACCCATTTTTAGGTCACTTAACCTATTTCTAGGTCACTTAACCTATTTTCCTTATTTTAGGGTTAACCACTTTCCACAAATAGAAAGTTCTCCAATATTTATCATTCAGATATTCTTTCTTGATTTTGTCACCTTATTTTATCATTTAAATAATCTTTCTTGATTTTGACACTTCTCTTTATTATTTAAATAATGATTTCTTCTTTTAGGTCATGTTGAATTCTTTGACCTTGGGGGCTTCAAGTATTCATATGGGGGTCCTTCAAATTCATAGAGCCATAACTCTCAAATCGTGAGGAGTTATGTGACATTCCACATACCACCGGAAATGGCATGACAAGCACTATCCATCTAAGATAGTTTCATTGATCTTCATCTCATTATTCAACATACAATAATGGGTTCTCTTACTCCGCAAAGTGTCTTCCCATGAGGGATTTCACCATAAGGGGATCACTTTGGAGTTCATCCATTTGTCCACCCTATCAATCATGATAAAACAATAATGAGTCATCTTTTCATCAAACAAACTATGCATCATCTTGTATCAATGACAACTCATTGATCCATCTTCATCTATGCATCATATCAATGATCCATATTTATCAATTGGTTTCCACTTTGACATCTATCATTCTCATCAAGGACAATAAATATACATTTTTTATCAATCATCAATCAATCAATTACTTCACATCAATTAATGACATCAATCAATCAAACCATTTGCATCAATGACACATGATCCAACAATATCCCAAATAATCAAACCATTTTATCCAGATGGATATCGGTGGCCACCCACCTTTTCCAACTGGCTCAAAACAACGTTCTGACATTTTTGGCAATTTACTATTTTTAGCAGTTTTTCGGGTCCTGAACTTCTGGAGACGTTTTGAGGCCCTAAACGACGTTTTTTTGGGTATGTTGCGGTTGCAAAATTCCATCATGGAATTTTGTCAAAAATGTTGAGGCCCTAAACCGTAACATACCCAAAAAAACGTCGTTTAGGGCCTC
>ML794750.1:331396-343207 GCA_009831015.1 Picea engelmannii | reverse complement strand
GGGAAGTTGATGCACCAACTTACCCAAACGGGGCCCACATGAATTTTGGCGCTTCATCTCCTAGGGTTAGGTTTTTGGATGTCTAGGACTTTTGGCATTCTCATCTATTGTAAAAATGCCTTCCGAGCCTCATTGTAATCTGGTTCTTGCGAATGCGCGCTGCTGTCACATCTCTTCTCAGAGATAAGCCGCCACCATTCCAGCAAGCTTGTTTCCACTGCATTTTACAGTTTCATCTTATTTTGTTATTTAATAGAAAACCAGTTTTACTGTATCTCTGTTATTTTTGTGTTAAGTACCTACTAATAATCGGTATTCAATTCATTCTTCTCATAAAATCTGGATCACCATTGGCATCAATGACAACATGATCCAACAATATCCCCATTTGGCATTGATGGAAATACCAACATTGATGTCAACACCAATTACCAATTATTGATGTCAACATGTAGATAAGGCATGCTCTACATTGATAGTCAATGTGACTATATCTCCAAATCAATCTGTCCCCATCAATAGACATCAATCACATCAATGTGATTAACTCTCCCCCTTTGACATCAATGACAAAGGGCCATTGTTCTCTTAGGGTTGCTCCCCCTGCTTGAACTCTCCTTGGGGTTCCTCCCCCTATCTGAATGTCTTTGATCTTCCTCTTAATAATATTTCCCCTTTTGAACAAGGGATATCACTCTGATGTAATGCTAAAGATACATCAAACATACTCCCCCTGTGACCATCTCTCCTCTTGGAATTATGCCTCTGTGATCTTTCTTCAAATATAGGGATCTTTTCTAGGTATGCATCTGATAAATATCTCCTCCTTGAATCATGGGAAGAAGAATGACTCCCCCTATCTAGTCTGCAAGATGAACAATATGCTACCATATGACGATCCTTGGACCTGTTCATGCATCAAACTTGTTCCATACCATGCATCATGAATGTCAATAATAAAAATAAATAATCATGAACAATATATCAACCAAGTACATCATGTACCAAAATGTGCCCACAATGCACAACACCCATGTACATCAACCATGTGCAAAAAGATATGATCCATGGAATGTATCAATCATATGCCTCTACCAATATGTCAACCATGTGCATCCACCAATATTCCAACCATGTGCATCTACCAATATGTCAACATGTGCATCTATCAACAATACCATCTATGAGTGTACCATGATGCATCAACAAGATAAGACTCCCCAATGATGTACAGCATGACTATCAATTCAACTTACCAACTACATGTCTCAATGTGTAGCCCAACAACATTCCAAATGCATGCACCATGATATCCAACAATACCATATGCTTCCAATAATACATCATAAGATATATCAATGAAACTTCAATTATGTACCAACCATGTACCCTAACATATTATTTTACATAATCCAATAGATGAGAATTTGATCAACATTAATCCATACTCATGGGTTAGTGCCATGCACCCAAGATTTATTTTATATCATAAACTTGTGTGATCTAACTTAAAACCATGAAAACCTATAGGAAACAATGTTAGAACCTGTAATAAACAATGTCAAACCCTGCAACATAGAGTTATACCATCACATCAAGATGCAACCCATGTGCATAGCCCTTTTACTTAGGCTTCACCACATATACATGACCTGCTTCACAACAGAGCACGTGTGTACGTGACCTATGCAAGGTCAGTCAACATATGTACGCGACTGTAACCACTGTCACACGCATATGCCTTAGTAGATGTCTTACTTAAACTTCCCTTCAATCTTTCATTCTGTTTTGGTTTCTCTGTCTTCTTCACCCACTTTTGTAGATGACCCTTCTCCTCAGAACCTGAGATCTAAGCATCCATGTTTTCAAATATGTCTCCCTTTCTTACTTCATTCCTTCTTCTATACATGCTATGTGAAGTTCTCATCATGGACATTCTTCTTGTGTTCCAACACTCTTGGGATTTGTGGCCAAATCCACTACAGTTGTAGCATCTCATGGAGTTACAATGAACAACAATATGTCCTACTTGATGACATCTCCAACACCTTGTGGTGTTATAGAATCTTCCATTATATCTCCTTTCATAAGATCGACATTCAAAATCATTGTGACCATATCCATTACATGAATAACAATGCCCATGAAAATAACTTTCATAGCTTTGCTTTGGTGTCCCAAAAGTAGCTTCTTGATGTATTCCTTGTTTTGTTCTTTTGAAATCTTCTTTGTCTTGTGTAGATGGTTGTTTTTCAACATTGTCTTCCTTATTTGATGGACTTACCTCATGCTTCTTTGAGGTGATTTCTTTAGCATGTGTATCTTCTCCTTTGTATCCAAGACTTGATTTATCACATGCTGATCTTTGACTTTACAATATCTCATCCAATATTCTTGAGCTATTCAAGAATTTGTTTGACTTCTCTACCTTGTTTCTAAGGTCAACAATTTCAACTTCTAGCTTACAACATGACTCTTCCTTTTCATTTATTTGAATCTTCAATAGTTCCTCTATTATTTTGGCTTCTTCAATTTGGGTATTGAAATGAACAATGGTTTCAAAACTTTTGCTAATCTCATAATCTATATTCATGTCTTCTTTTCCATTCTTTAGTCTTCTGATTTCTTCTTCCTTTTTATTTCTCTCTTCTTGTTCCTTCATCATTTATTTTAACTTCAAGATGTGCCTTTGACTCCTCCTAAGAAACTTCTTACTGTTATCCGAAAGATAGTTATAGTGTGTATAAAAATGATCACTTCTATATCTATATAAACCTTCTTCAATTTCCCTTTGAAGTTTTAATAGATTTTATTCTATTCTTTTCATAGGATAATTACCATCAAACTTTACAAAAACTATTTCTATATCTTCTTCTTCACTTGTAGAGAAAAATTCATCATCATCATCATTGCAATCAAGTGCCTTTGAGGGTTCTTTACCTTCATTTGAAGTATCTTCACTATCTTCCTTTTTTCCAACATCAACACATAATTCTTTGCCTTCATCTTCAAGATCTTCCTTTGTGCTATCATTACTTGATTCTTTATCTTCACTTGAAATGTTTTCAAAATCACATTTAGAAATAATGCATTCAAGAGTTTTTGGAGATTCTTTACCTTTAGTGATCTTGATGGAGTGATCTTCAATATCTTCCTTCTCCTTCTTTCTTTTATATGTCTCCTCTAGCTTTAGCCATAGATCCTTGGCAGAAGTGCATTTTACCATGCTCTCTTTGATAGGGCTTGAGAGTCCACTAAGAATGGTCTTGAGAACCAATGCATCATTCTTCTTTCCTTCCCTTTGAGATACAAACTTTGACTTGTTATTCAATGGAACTGATCCACCAATGGCTACCTTCCAAATAGTTTCTCCCATTGTTTTCAAATATAATCTCATCTCTATTCTCCAAGTAGAATAGTCTTCCTCATCAAGGATTGGAAATTCATCATCCATTTGTGTGTTTATGGATCTCCTTCAAGCTTGTTAAGGATTGTAGTGAAGGCCCACTCTGATACAAATTGTTGGACACACCTACCACACTTAGATGGGGGGTGAATGAGTGTGGGGCTCTGTTTCCCCAAACTTCCCTCTTTACAAAAAATCCTTAGTTAACATTCAACATTTATTCATTACCCATTGTTGTCATTTAGAACCAGTTAGATGAGAAAATATATAAACAACATACATCAACAATATATCATCAACAAGTCATTACCACAAGGAACACAAAGAACACAAGATGTATGTACAATTTTTATTTTTATTATGGACAACAATCCGAGGGTCTATCAACAATTATTGAATAGAGTACAACTCTACAAGAGCACCAACTCTATAATGAAAGAATCATCTTACACCCTCAGCATCAACTAAGATTAGGCAACAATCCTCAACATATATCAATCTGTCAACAGGTACATGACCTGTCAGTAGTGCAACTAGTGTGTGCACACGCCCTACCTCACTACAGCCCATGTATGCATGTGACCAATGTATACAACAACCTGTGTATACCTTCTAAGCTGTTAGGGTTTGTCCTTCAAGATCAACTCAGATTCTCTACAATCAATATATCATTATGACTGTCCAATATGACCACAAGAAGGTCACAACACATCCAAGCTCTCCAAGAGCTTGCACATGCTCCACAACAAATCAATATGAATGTTATCTCAATCATGTATAAACAACTAGTCTACCATAGCAATCATGTCACCATTGAATCACAAGAGTATTGATCACTCCATCAACCAAATCATCCAAACTGGACCATATCATAGAAGCCATACCAACAATGCTTTAAGAATTCACAACACATCAAACAATAGTATCCATCAAGACAATAATGTAACCATACCAGTGTCTCAGTGATAGATCTGAGCCCATAGAATGCAGATCTGGAGCCTGTCTTATCATCCAAGAGCTTGGCACCAGCTCAAACACAAATATCCATGATTTTATCCACTATACGCTCCTTGTACACAGTCATCCCACATACATACTCACCCTATACACAGCCAACCCACATATACCTTCATGTACATGCACCCTATACACAGACAACACATGTATGCATCAGAAAATAAGATTTTCTGTGAATCCAAGTATTTTGTCGTCAAGATCTCTGACATTGTTGAAACTTTGATGGGTTTATGAGATCCTCCTCTCGCTCTCTTCCTCAAAATAGATATTCAATCATGCTCAAGAGATCCACACCAATAAGAATCTTTCCATCAATACTCCAAAAGATATTCTCACAAGAATCTCTACATTGATCCACAAAAATGATGATCTACAAGAGGCCATAGATATCTTATTTATACTTTCATCCTTTAGGTCAATTAACCCATTTTTAGGTCACTTAACCCATTTATAGAAAGTTCTCCAATATTTATCATTTACATATTCCTTCTTGATTTTGTCACCTTATTTTATCATTTAAATAATCTTTCTTGATTTTGTCACTTCTCTTTATTATTTAAATAATGATTTCTTCTTTTAGGTCACTTTGACTTCTTTGACCTTGGGGAATTTATGCCTTCATATGGGGGTCCTTCAACTTCGTAGAGCCGTAACTCTCAAATCGTGAGGAGTTATGTGACATTCCACATACCACCGGAAATGGCATGAAAACCACTATCCATCTAGGATAGTTTCACCAACAACTTCATTGATCTTCATCTCATTATTCCACATACAAGCATGGGTTCTCTTACTCCGCAAAGCGTCTTCCCATGAGGGATTTAACCATAAGGGGACCACTTTGGAGTTCATCCATTTTTGCACCTTATCAATCATGATAAGACAATAATGAGTCCTCTTTTCATCAAACAAACTATGCATCATCATGTATCAATGACAACTCATTGATCCATCTTCATCTATGAATCATATCAATGATCCATCTTTATCAACTGGTTTCCACTTTGACATCTATCATTCTCATTAAGGACAATTCATATACATTGTTCATCAATCATCAATCAATCAATTACATGACATCAAACAATCAAACCATTTGCATCAATGACACATGATCCAACAATCTCCCAAATAATCAAATCATTGACATCAATGACAACATGATCCAACACAACTAAATGCAAACTCTTAATCTTTGAAATACAATCTTTTCCTTTCTAATTGTGTTAGAAAAAAAAGGATCACAAAGAAATAACATAAAAAATATATGGAAATAAAACACAAAATATACAAAATACAATAGATACACATATATATGTGGTTCACCCAATATGGGCTACATCCACCGGAGAAATTTCCATTCCTTCCTTTATTAATATCTAGCAAATGAAGGGATACAACCTACAACACACTTCTTGTAACTTCCTCTTGTGTTCTCATAGTCTCCTCTCTCAGAATAGAATATTCACACTCATACCTAGCCGCAATAGAATTCTCTCATACAAAAATGGGCTTCATTCTTGGGTGAAAACCCTAACATAAATTATATCGTAAAATATGTGACCTTATATTTAATGGTCAAGATTGACTATGAAATTACAATATTTTACAAGGCAATGTCTCCAAATATTTCTCTTCGGGGGTGTTTCCCATAAAACCCTGTCAAGGGGGGCCTCCAAAATATTTTCACCCCCTTAGAACCCATTGGTGACACATGTTGTAGGGAAATCCCCCGCACACCCCCCCAACATGAAATGGGATCCAAACATGACTGAAACACGGCCTCTGAATCAATAAGATAATCAAGCTCCACAACCAACAATCTCCCACTTGGAGACTAATCACAACAACTCCATTGTTGATGTACTTGTTGGACTATGATGCACCTTGAACCTCAGAAGTTTCTCACCTTCACTCTCATTCTTGAAAGTGAACTGAAACTGAGAAGGAACTTAGTTTCTCCCTGGTTACTACCTTTGTTAACATTTCTGCAAGATTTTGGCTAGTATGTATCTTTTCTAACATCAATTGTCCATCTTCCAAAATGGATCGTATGAAATGGTACCTGATTTGTATATGTTTACTCTTAGAATGGAAGGATGGGTTATTTACAATATGAATGGCACTCTGGTTGTCACTATACAGGATGTTATTTTCTTGTTTCTTTCCCAATTTATCCATATACCTATATAAACAAATCACCTGTTTTCTAGCCTTTGTAGCATCAACATACTATGCTTACGTTGTTGAAAGTAAAACAACCTTTTCCAATTTCAAAATCAAACTTATTGTTGTTCCATCTATAGTAAAACATACCATGTGGTGCTCCTCTGACTATATTTATCACCTTCCATATATGAATCAACATATCCTTGTAGAACAATGTGTGAACCTCCAAAACATAATTAATGAGTATCAGTACCTCCCAAATACCTAAAAATCCACCTTACTTCCACTCAATGTTCTTTACCTGGATTTTTCAAATGCATGCTCATAACTCCGACTACATCTATAATATATGGTCTTGTGCATAGCATCAGATACATCAAGCTGCTAAGTGATGATGAATAAGGGATGTTGAACATGTATTTTATTTGCTCCTATGTATTGGGACACATTTCCTTGGTTAATTTGAAATGGTTGGACAAAGGTGTACTAATTGGTTCTACATTCTGCATTCTAAACATCTCCAACATTTTCTATATGTAGTCACCCTAAGACGATGTCAATTTTTTTATTTTTTCCATCTCTTGATATTATCTTGCCAAGGATTTTATTTGCAGCACCCGAATCCTTCATCGCAAATGAATTATCTAATTTCCTTTCGAGCACATTTCTATATTTCATGTTAGACCTTGCAATAAGCATTTCATATATATACAATAGAAATATAATATACCTTCCATTTTGTATCCTCTTAAAATAAACACAATGATCATAATGACATCTACTATAACCTTGTTCTATCATAAACCTGTCAAATCTCAAATACCACTGCCTTGGATCTTCTTTTAGGCCATACAACATATTCTTCAACACGCATACCAAATTCTCCTTCCCTTCGACCTCATACCCATGTGGTTGCTGCATATAAATATCTTCCTCCAAATCACCATAGAGAAAAGTTTTTTTTACATCTAATTGTTCAAGATGAAAATATTCTACTGCCACAAGACTTAAAATAGTCCTAATTGAATTCATTTAACAACAAGAGAAATATTTCATCAAAATCTATATGTTTCTTATGTGCAAACCCCTTTACAACAAGTATAGCCTTGTAATGTTTTTTGTCTCCATCTTCTTCGTTCAACCTGTAAACCCTTTATTCTGCAATTCTATTTTTCCTGTAAGAAACTAAACCAAGTCCTAAGTCTGGTTATTTACCAAGAACTCCATTTCCTCTTTCATTCCTTTCTCCCACTTCTTTTTAGTGTTTACCTACATTGCCTCTTCATAAATTCTGGTTCACCAGAATCAATCAACAATAAATAATACAACGAAGGAAAATATCATTCAAGGGGTCTACTTAACCTATTGGATCTTCTAATAAAACTTGTAGAAGTTTGAGGTACCTGCTACTCCTGTTGGTGTACATATTGATTTCTTGGAACCTTTGGAATTTGATTTTTATTGGTTTCATCAAGCACCATGTATTATTTGTTTTCCTTTTCTTGATTATTTCCCTGCAACAGATCTTTGTACATGACCTTTTCATTGAATACCAAATATCTACTCCTAATGATATTTTGATTTTCAGAATCCCATAAGAGATAACCAAAATCATTAACAATGTATCCAATAAACGTACACTTCTTGGACTTTCCCTCAAGATTTGTTCTATTTTATTTATCAATATGGACAAATGCTTCACAACATAAGGTATTCATAAATGAGTAGTTTACCTTTTTACCTATGCATGCCTCCTGTGGAATTCCACCATCCAAGGAGATTTAAGGCTATATTTTTATTAAGTAAACAACAATATCTACAACATTTGCCCAAAAATGTAAGGGAAACCATGCATGCGATATAATACTCCTTGCACACTCCATGATTGTCTTTTTCATCCTTTTTGAAACACCATGGCCTTGTGATGTTCTTGGGACTATCTTCTCTCTGTGAATCCCATGGTATGTACAATAATTCTCAAACTCCGTGTTGCATTTTTCACCATCATTATCCAATATGACACACTTCAAACCTTTTCTTGTCTGATTCTCAATCAAAGCTTTCCATTTGTTAAAAGTATCAAAAACATCAGATTTGTGTCAAATGCAATAAACCCAAGATTTCCTAGTTGCATAATCAATAAAAGTAACATAATAAACAGAGCCACCGAAAGATGATACTTGATTTGGTCCTCATACATCTGTATGCACACACTCTAATGTTTCACTCTTGTTTTCCTTCCTGCATCTTAGAAATATGACTCTCTTAAGTTTTCCATAAACACAATGTTCATAGAAATCCAAATCAACTTGATTAAGATATGGAAACAAATTCCTTTTGTGGACTATTTGCATCCCCTTCTCACTCATGTGTCCAAACCTATAATTCCACATTGTTGTATCCACTTGTGTAGAAGCTAAAGACATAGAAGAGTCATCATTACCAATACATAAATAGAATGTACCTACCTTCTCTCATTTTTCTATTATCAGTGATCCTTTAGTGACCTTCCATGCCTTTTCTGTAAATGTATATAGACAACCTTTACTTCCCAACTTCCATGTTGAAATTATATTTCTTCTCAAATCTGGAATATGTCTCACCTCTTTCAACAACCATTGGTTTCCATTATTTAAATTTATTTTTACCTTACCCATTCCAACAATTTTACATGCTTCATCATCACCATAATTAACCTATCCAAAATCATGTTGAATATAATCTTGAAAACATTTCCTATAGGGTGTGGCATGAAATGAAGTCCCTAAATTAATAACCAAGAATTATTAATATTATCTAAAGAAAGAATCCAAGTATGTTGTAGAAAATCACCTTCTACATTTGCTTCCTGATTTTTCTCCTACTGTCCATTTCCTCATTTCTTTGGAGATTGGCATTCTTTATTCATGTGTCATTTCTTCCAAAACGTCCAACACTCAATCTTTACTAGTATGGATTTGGATATGACCTTCCTAGACTTCCCATGATTCCTTGCACTCTTTCCTCTTTTCCTTTGTCTTCCCTTGTTCTCCATGTTTAACACATTATCTGATGTTTCGCCTATGATTTTCCATCACATTTCCTCGCTAAGGATAACACCAACAACATCATCAAATTTTAGAGTGTTTGAACTAGATAAAAAGTTACTTAAAACCATGACCAAGTCGTTCCATCTTTCTGGAAATGAGCACAAGATTATAAGAGCCCTAACCTCATCATCAAATTTCACTCCTACAAAACTTAAATGACTAGTAACCATATTGAATTCATTTAAATGATCGGCAATAGACCCACCTTCTGAAATATTCACATTAACTAATCACGTCATTAGAAATACCTTGTTGCAGGCCAAGGTTTTTTCATATAGTGTATCCAATGTCTTTATCATATCCTCTGTTGTATTTTCTTTTGAAATCTTGAAGGCCAATGAAACTGCCAAGCATGACATCTATATCATTCCTAGTGCCTTTTTGTCAAGAACCTCCCATTCTTTATCCTTCATACTCGTCGACTTCTTTTCTTTTCCACCAAATGGTAGGAAAATATCCTTTTGATATAGATAGTCTTCCATTTGAATCTTCCATAACTGGTAGTTTTGACCATTAAATTTCTTGACCCTAAACTTTATATCTTCCACCATTTCTCCCACTCAAACCATGAACACTTTTTTCCTCTGAGTCAACTTTCACTCTGATAGAAATTGTTAGAAAAAAGTAGGATCAAAGAGAAATAACATAAAATACATATGGAAAAAAACATAGAAGATACATAATACAATAGAGACATAGATATACATGGTTCAACCAATATGGGATATGTCCACCAAAGAAATTATCATCCATTCCTTTATTATTATCCATCAAATGAAGGGATACGACCTACAACACACCCACTGTAACTTTATCTTCTTTTCTCATTTTCTCCTTTCCAAGAATATAATACTCATACTCATACCCAGCCACAATACAATTCCCTCATACAAAAATGGGTTTCCTTCTTGGAAGAAAACTGTAACATAAATTCTACCATCAAATCTATGACCTTGTAATGAATGGTATAGATTAACTACTAATTTACAATATTTTACATGACAATTTTCACAAAAAAATCTCTTTGGTGGGGTTTTCCCTAAACCCCCGCTAGGTGGGGTCTCCAAAATATTCCCACGTCCTAGACCACCTTGGCGAAAAATATTGGGGAGTAATTCCCCCCACACCCCCTCGTCAAGAAATGGGATCGACGAAACATGGTTGAAACAATACTTGTGAATCAGGAAGATAATCAAGATCCAGAACCAAAACAATGAAGTATGCATAACTACAAGTGTAGTATACCTAGGGAGGTAATATGAGGTACCTAGGGAGGTACCCAATGGGAATGTAGTTACGTGTTATTAGTGGAAGTCAATTAATATATGGGAATGTGGTCATTCAATGTAAGGTGGACTATGTCCACTATATTAATAAATGTCCACTATGGTAGTTGGATGTAATAAATGTGAGAAGACTCTCTAGAAGGTTCCTAGGAGACAGGGAGAGATATATAAAGAAGTGTAGGCAATGTAATAAAACATAGAGAATAATATTGTGATTGTACAAGCAAGGATTGCTTGAGGAGTTTTATCCTTCCATAAGGATTAATATATGGTGTTACCCTACCTCAAGGGTTTTCTCTATTTCTTGTGTTCATGTTATGGTGAATGGTTTATGGTTTATTCTTGGTATTATTGAAGTATATTTGCAGATATGGTATAGGTACTTAACAATTGGTATCAGAACACTTTCCTTGGCCAAAGAAGGAAATATTTGTTTTCTCTTTTTGCAGAATTTTTTCTAGGGAAGAAAAAGAGGGCGGCGCACTTCAGGTTCAGATCCAAATCTTTATGAGCTGAATTTGGAAAAAAAAAAATGGGTATTTTAATTCCTCTCAGAAAAATACTCAATTTCAAAAAAAAAATCAACTGAAATGGAGTTCGAAATGTAAAGTTATGAGCATTTTAAATTCAACAGTTTTTCAGGGTTTTTCCGGAAAAAGCCGCGATTTTCTGCCACAACTTATTGTTCTATTTTTGGATGTTTTTCATAGAAAGATGTATTTTACAGGGAAATGTGATGGCCCTAGTATTGAATCATTCATTAAAGAAATAAAATCAGCATGGGAAGATACTTGGCCCCATTGGGTAGATCTCAAATTGCAAGGTGATGCTACCATTTGGTGGA
>ML794750.1:309321-331346 GCA_009831015.1 Picea engelmannii | reverse complement strand
AAAATCTATATTATAGGTTCATGGCTGTATTCATAAAGAAAATATCGTTGTTTCTATTAACCCTAGTTGCATGCATAATTTTATCAATGTTCAGTTGGTTAATAGATTGCAAGTTCCAATAAAGAATATTCAAAGCACACATGGTGAGGGTGAAAATGTTCAAATTTTTAAAGATTTGAAGATTACCATGGATAAATATGTGCTGCATTCAGATTTTTATGCTATGGATATGGATGAAGTGGATATTTTTTTGGGATATACTTGGATAACATCAATGGGTACCATTAATATTAATGTGCAAAAGAAGTTTTTAATGTTGTGGTACAAAAAAAAGAAAATCACATTGCAAGAGGTGTCTCTTAGTAAAAAAGATGGACCCATGGAGGCTAGCAAAGAAGTTATTGCCCAGTCTGAAGTTGAATCAGAGGCAAAGTCTATAGAAGGAGATGAAGCAAAACTACAAGAAGGACATAATCAGGAAGCTAAGGAAGTCATTGACTCAAAGGCACAAAGTGTTGCAGATTTGAAGAAAAAAGAACAAATTCCTATAGTTGTTGTATATCACCATCCACATCATATAGAGATGCAAAAGTCATCAAGGCAAGGGCATGTGCATGAACACATTTATGCACCAGCAGGGCACCAGACAAGAAACCGATCAAGAGGTGCATGGAGGACTACCAAAACTACGGGAAGAGCTCAAGCTACAGAAACAATCCCATGGCAACCCCAACATGATGTAGAGAAATATAAGGGTGGAAAGGTAGCAGATAGACATGATGTTCGACTTCCATTGGGATGGATGGATGGTCGTACTTAGTACCAGTTGGCTACATTGCTTAGTCAGTCATATTGTATGGTTTCTTCTCATGTTTCGAGGACAAAACATGTGAAGGGGGATGGAATGTAGTATACCTAGGGAGGTAATATGGGGTACCTAGGGAGGTACCCAATGGGAATGTAGTTATGTGTTATTAGTGGAAGTCAATTAATATATGGGAATGTGGTCATTCAATGTAAGGTGGACTAGGTATACTATATTAATAAAGGCTCACTATGGTAATTGGATGTAGTAAATGTGAGAAGACTCTCTTGAAGGTTCCTAGGAGATAGGGAGATCTATATAAAGAAGTGTAAGCAATGTAATAAAACATAGAGAAGAATATTGTGATTGTACAAGCAAGGATTGCTTGAGGAGTTTTATCCTTCCATAAGGATTAATATATGGTGTTACCCTACCACAAGGGTTTTCTTTATTTCTTGTGTTCATGTTATGGTGAATGGATTATGGTTTATTCTTGGTATTATTAAAGTATATTTGCAGATCTGGTATAGGTACTTAACAATTGGTATCAGAGCAATTTCCTTGGCCAAAGAAGGAAATATTTTTTCTTCTATATTGTTCTTCTATATATATTGTGGTGATTTTGTATTCAGTCTTTGGTTCTGAACAAGTGGTATCAGAGTACTTTCCTTGGGCAGACATTGTTGGCAAATATTTTTTATTTTTGCAGATTTTTTTTTTCGGAGCAGAAAAAGAGGGCCGCAACATTCTAGAATTTTTTGGTTTATTTCTATGTAAAATTTGCATAAAAGGGTTGTAGATATGAGTTCCTCTCAGAAAAAAACCCAATTGAAAAAAAAAATTTGCCCGAAACGGAGTCCGGGAAGTCAAGATATTGAAGTTTTAAAATCTGTAAATTTTCAGGATTTTTTCTGCTGACGACGACGATAATTTTTTTATTTCTGTAGCATCTGGAGGCCGAATTTTCCCAAATAAATTACATATCTAAGTTCCTCTCACAATTTCACCCAATTTCAAAAAAACAATCAGCCAAAACGGAGTCCAGGAAGTGAAGTTATGAGCATTTTAACTTCAACAGTTTTTTAGGGTTTTTTCAGAAAAAACTGCAATTTTCTACCATAACTTATTGGGTGAATTGATAGGATGCTCAGATAACTATTTATTCTCAAAACCTGAAATAAATTCTTGAATCATTCAAATCCCAATTGTTTCACACATTCGATGACAGATTGAATGCATTTGTACATGGCCTCACAGATAGCCTCACAAACGACCTCAATGATAGTTTTCGTAGTATTTAAGATTCATTGAATAACATGCAAGAGAAATTTATTATGGAGGGCCTCAGGGATGAATATAATCAAGAAATATATGTTTGGTATGATTTAGAGGCAGATTGTGATGATTGGTATATGGATAGCTGTCATTTCTGGGATGACAACCAGTTTCATATTTTATTTGATGACTCTAATCCACCTTCTATAGAGAACATCAATGTCTCACATCAGGAGCTAGTTACCAGTGTTCAGTCTACATATTCTACAGTGGTATTATTCATTCCAGATTCTGCTACGACCCTTTTCCACTATGTGGATGGATCTTCTTATTTGGATCCACATGATAGGTGTCAGTCTTTGGAGAATCAATTGGAGTTGGTTATTGGGTTCAAAAATCTTCCATGTGGAGTTCACATGAGCACTTGGACATGGGACTCGGGCTTACAATGGTGGTTGGACTACTTCATCATGGTGGATTTCCTTTCTACATGGGACCTTGGTTCTTCAGTCTTCTTCAGCATTATGGTCCACAAATAACCATGGGACCCTGGTATATATTTGTACATCAAGCTTTGAGGACAAGGCTTTCATAAGGTTGATGGAATGTAAGGTAGCTAGAGAGGTAGTGGGGGGGCCCAGAGGGCCCATAGTGATAATATTGGAGGTCATTCAATGTAAGGTGGACTAGGTCCACTATATTATTAAATAAGGCCCACTATAGTAGTTAGATATAATAAATGGGTAATTAGATATAATAAATGTAAGAGGACTTCTTAGAAGGTTATACTTCTAGAAGATTCCTCCTCTAGAATGTTCTTAGGTGATGGTAGCACTATATAAAGGGGTTCAAGCAATGTAATGAGACATGAAGAGAAGTATTGTATTTGGAGCAATAGCTCAATAAGAGGATGCCCCCTCGAAGAGACAAGTGAACAGGAGAGGATCCCTTCCATAACAGGATCCATTGTATGGTGTTGCCCTACCTCAAGGGTTTGAAATAATAAAGTGTAGTTTCTTCTATATTTCTTGTGGATCTATTGTGTATTCATTATTTGTGGTGATTATATTGGTATATCTATTCAGGTTCTTAACAACAACTTTTCAATTCAGAAAAATTCACCACTTGATGCATCCTAAGAAACCCTAGATGCTTTACAATGTAACTAATTTTTCAATGCAAACTGTAAGGAAAGGAATTTGTTAAGTACACAATATTTTTCTTTTCATAAAAAAATGTACAACATCAAATCATAAAACAAATTGATCTACACAAAACAAACTAACATTTTTTTTGTTGTTACTAAAGCAAAAACCATGAAAAAACATTAAAACAACGATAATTTCTTTCTTTTTTTCTTCATAACATGAAACATGGGACAAAAAAGTGAAATTCATAGACCGATAAATCAATCTTCGGATGTGAGCGCAACAATGATCAAGAAACATAAAGGACTACGAAGAAAACTATTCCTACCATGCAATTCAAGAAACCCTAAAGAACCATAAGAAGCAAAAAAAACTTGTTTTTATTTTATTTTAAAGATTCTAACGATCTTCCGAGACCAAAAATAAGCTTCAGAGAGACATAAAGACCCCCCCCCAAAAAAAAATAAAAAAATCATGGTTTAAAAAGGTTGGGAAACAGAGAAAGACTACCTTCAAGGATTCATGCGTTTACGTTTCCACAATAACTTGCATATGTATGTTCTTATCCATTTAGTAGCTAGTGTATATATGCTAGTTTAGTTGGGGGAATGTGTGTATGTGACTTCTAATCCTCAAAAAAGACTTGCAAAAAATTAAATTAAAGCCTAATATTGAATGCTACAAGTCTGTAAGCACTTGCAAATAAAAAAACAATAAGAAAGTAGATATGGGAAAATGAAAAACAAAATCAAGCAACTAACTAACCCAAAGTATAATTCCCTAGTTGAGTCGTCAATTCTGTTTCAAGGAGTTCTCTCCTGTGATCCAAGTTAAAGATCAAAACGAGAAGATATCCAAAGAACTGACTCTAATTGAAAAAAAGTAGTTAACAGTGCATCACTAACTAACTATCAATTGTTAAGGACCACTCACTTGGACACTAGAGTTTGGAGAAGAATATTCACATAAATCTTTGCTCCAATCCTTTGCTCCAATACATTTCTGATCAACTTGTACACAAAGAGAGACAATACTGGAAATAAGGTAGTGATAGTAACTAAATCTTAATTAGATATACTAAATAGGATCATAATTTCAATATCACAACATCAAATGCATATATTTTCTATAAAGGTAAACTAATAACATATTGTTGTGATAGAAAAGAGAGTTCTCATTAATTATAAACAATAAGTAACATGAAAAGAAGTTAGTTTATCCTAATGCATCATTGAAAGAAACTAATATCTAGATTGCTTCGTTCGAGGCGCTGAAGATGATTACAAATCCTGGTTCATTCCTCCAAACAATTGAAGGGAAGAGGATCAGTTTCTTCCTCTCAACAAGATAGGAAGGGGAAAGATGCTAGAAACATGAGTTTTTATATATAGGAGAAAGATGCTAAAATATCGCGATGAAAAGGATTTCAGACTTAGCATAATTTGAGTAGAATAAGGGTGCTTCAATGGATGCCTCATCTCCTCCACCCAATGGCATATACAAAATTATGCATACTCTATGTCAGATAAATAGTAGTGTATGACTATCCAAAGGGTGTTTTATAAATATTCTGGAGGAGGATTGTTTCTCTACAAATGGGAGATGGATTTTGGATGAACACCAACAAGTGCATCTATGTATATGATGTGGAAAAACATGGTACAATATATGTGCAAATCATCCTCCACCATCTACATATATTAATTTCATTCTTCTCAAATAACCAACATTCAAACAACAAAGGTGGGGAATTCATCAAAAAGTTGGTCAAAATGTGGAAAGGATTTTAACTCGATAAATTTGTAACCACCATAAGTCTTTCAATATTATTTGTAATATCTATTATGACTACAATTTGGAAATATTGAAACTATTATACATCTACTTACACTAATTGACAACAATCTAGGAACTCTGTGAAAACATATATGCTCATGAGTTGGGAAGCCCCTCCAAAACTCCTTCAAAAGTGGATCTCGTCGATAACTATGCAAGCACCGGTTCATTAGTTGTTATAAAACTCCTCAAACATAGGGAGACCTCTACATGTGTGCCAATAAGATGTGGTACACTCCTCAAAACATGCTAGTCAATCCAACATAAATTGATCTACATAGATATATGTGTAAAGAAGGTAGCAATGGTCAAATAAACCCCCTTAAAACATGTATGCCCTTAAAGAATCTGCATGCAACCTCAATCTATGTTTTATGATCAAATCAATCTTCTCATCAACTATACTAATGCATAGATCCATGTGCAAGATCATCAATTTAATGCATTAAATCCATAAAGCAACCAGATCACCCCATAAAGCAAGAAAAATCTTGTGACCTTGCCTCAACATATATGGAAATAAGATGAAATCAATGGAGTTCTCTACTAAGAGTGCTACTTCAACTCATCAATATTCGACCCAAGTGACAAGAGTATCCAATCAAGTGAAGGCATCAACATAATGAGTCTCAAACCATGCTACAACATGTCAAACATGGTCGTTAAGAGGGATAAATCAATATATAAATGAGTGTGTAGGAAGAACAGTCTCCTCAAGAAATCCATCATACCTAGATCTCATCTCCAAATAAAATATACTTATGCTAAATATATCACCATTTTGTCAATCATGCCTAGAAATCCATGATACAAAGGTCTCATCTCCAAATAAAATATACATATGCTAAATATATCACCATTTTGTCAATCATGTCCATATGACTCAAGGCATTTCCTCAACAATAAATATATCTAACCACACAATACCACTTTCCAAATAAAATATACATATGCTAAATATATCACCATTTTGTCAATCATGCCCATATGACTTAGGGAATTTCCTCAACAAGAACTATATCTAACTACACAATACCACTGCAAAGACTACAACACCATATAATGATGCATAGAAGTAGAGCTCTCTTTATAAATGTTGAGCAACTATACGAAGATATACTAGGCTGAAATTATCCATGTGATCAATGGCGCTCCATCACCAAGTCAAGCATTTCATCAAATATCTACTAAGTGGTGGATTCATCACCATAAAGCTATGCTATATAAAGAAAAAAACATCAAATGAGCCATCAAACATACTTATTCAAAGAAAGAGAAATATGTCTCCTTCGCACAAACTCAATCAAATGATAGTTCCATTTCCAGGTCAAGCACATGGGTGCAAGCAAAAACTGTCATAATCCAAAGAATCTCGATAAAATCCTTGTATCCATGTCCCTCCCTCTTCGTTGCAATGAAAATCACAAAACCTTGTAATAAAATATGAAAGGCAACATTCATATTTTTTTATTTTTATTTTTCAATGATAAAAAATATATAATGTGTAACTTTGGTTTAAATAAAAAAAATTGAAAATAATATTTAAAAAAATAGTAGTAATAAGTTATATTTAAAATAATATTTTTTTAAATTAAAAGGTGAAAGCAATAGTCTCTGCAGTGGGCAGGGACTAAAAAGGACATACCCATGAGCTAAGTTTGCGATATCATCGTTAGCTTTATATCCAAACAGTATGAGGAGACACAAAAGAAAAGAAAAGAGAACATAACTTATACATGTTTATTTCTAATGCTTGAATCCTGTATTTATTAGGGATTCTAAAATATAGTTGAAGGAAAAGATCATAACTCTATAAATTCATATGAATTGGTAAAATGGGAATCTGAAAGATGGCAAAGCCCTCGTTGTTATCAGACTGGATCAATTCATCTTGTCGACGTATAAGGAATTGTGAAAAACATTAAAAATCCTATTAGGCTCTAAAACGTAGAAAGGAAATAACATTTTAGAGTGGGATAAGTTTTTTTTTTTTTTTATTTATTTATTTATTTATTTATTATTTTTTTTTTAACGTAATGCTTATGTTTTGTTAAAATAATTATATTTTTCAGTTGTTTTCTGAAAACAACTGTTTTTACTTGAAGATGTTAGAAGCTAACAATGTGTTAGAATTATTTTGATAATTTTCAATATTTTTCCTAACAAAACAAAACTGGTAAGTAGAGAATTGCTTTTTAGGGGATTGATTTTTTTGAAATAGTGAATAATTATGAGTAATAGCTTTTGCAAAAGATATTTCTCATACCTTATTTACATTAAATATGAAGAAATCTAATTATAAGAAATCTATTACATTAAGGTGAAAAAGAAAAATAATTTTTCATTAAAAACATGAGAAACTATCATTATTACTATTTTGGAGAAGAAAGGAGAATCAAGAGTTCTTAAATTCTTGTCAATAAGTTTTCTTTAGATTTTTTATAAATATGAATAAGATTATTTATAAACATTAGCAAACTTAATTATAAGAATTCAACAAAACAAATAATACACATATAATAAGAAAAGATGATGACTATGAAAAACCTAATCTTGTTTTTCTTATTGTCACAAACTCACATGACATATATTCATATCTTACGATCATTCACCTCTTGAGGGCATGTGGAACCGTGACAATTCTTACTTGGATCCGGCAACACGAAGAATACTTTGTGGAGACTATGCCTCTTCACCTAGAGCATAACCATGTATACTTAAAAATTAGAGTTAACAGATTAACACTTAGTCATTTAAGCTTACATCCAAGAACATGAGAAAGCAAGAGAACAATTTTGAAGAAAATAAGAGACATACACAAAAATAGTGTAGGTGGCACAAACCATGCCTAACACCCAACTAAGTCTTGTTATTGCGAAATAGTTATAATATGAGAACTAAGGGATCGGTTTACAACTTGGGAAAAGTCACAAGACTCACCTCACCTCATGAAGATACTCATACAATGAAAAATACCTCAAATACCACTATTTTTATTAATGTTTACTTCTCTTCTTTTATGTATGTAATAATACTTTAATCTTGAAAACATTGTTTTTGGAGTTTGTTATGATTCTTAAAATTTCAATTGTTAGTTTTTTTTTTTAATTTATTTTATCTAGGGTTAATAATGGTTTCTACTAAACTTTTTTAATGAAATCTCATCATATCACCCAAGACTAACCAAGGTTTATCATTTTATATTTAGAAACCTTTAAGTATTTATTTAAAGGAAAATATAATCTCCAACTCTATGCAAAACTTCAAAAAATATATATATATATATATATATATATATATATATATATATATATATATATATATATAAACTTAAACATGCACAATACTATTTCCATAGAAAGAATAACAATATACCATGCCAAGACCAAAAGGGGAGGCTAATATTTGAGCCTTCACCACCTTCGTGCCCATCTATGGATTCAATGGTAATCTCACATAATTAATATCAAGATTATTGTATAGTAACGACGTGACACTTTGTGACTTAGCTGCGGGATGAATTGGTGTCGTATTTAAATCCACTCCTAACAAATATAAATGTCATGGTACTCGTCGGAAATCAACATTTAGACCTCCACTAACTTGTGTACTGGTAGACTCACATCCCATAGCTCTTCCCCAATCCACCTTCTCCACCTTTCAAAATCCACCTATTCGATGGAAGGTGTTAATGAGGGCTCAAGGCACCCTGCCACTTTTGATCGGGAAGCCTTTCCTTGTTTTCCAAAACCTCCCTTGCGGTTGAAGGTTTAGTGCTTATTCTGCTATTCGAGAATGGGTTTTAATTCATGGCATAGGTTTACCACTCTAGTCCATACAGGAGATGTCACTCTACATTTGAGTTGTCCAAAGAGCTACAAGCGCCTTCCGAAATATGTATTATCTTGGTAAGATATTATTAAAATGGAATTTTGTTATAGTTTAAATATTTTTTCTATTTCCTTGTTGTGGATTTTGCAATGATCTACATTCTTGTGGAGGCATTGTATCAAAAGTGACAAAAATTCCTTGGGGGTTCCTTGCCTTCGGGTTTTGGTAAGTTTTTTCCATCCAGTTTTTAGATATGACCTTTGTACTTAAGACATATTTCAGGTTTTTCTTTCCTATGATTAAATTCTCGGAGGTATCTCTTTCCCTTATGTTCTCGAGGGTGAAAACCCGAGATGTTGACGAGATGTCTTCGTTACTTAGAAAGGAAATTCGCTTAGAAAGGTTTGGTGAAGGTGAAGTGATGCTCAACCTTCAGAACGATAAGATTCTTCTTCGTTTGTAGTAGTAAACATAAATGGAGTGCCTATCTTTCGTTATTAAATTTTCTTTATAATTTTCTCATGATACCCATGGTGTTACTACAGATAAATTGCATTTGTACTATAGTCCTCCTGATATTTAATATATAAAGATATTCGTCGGGTTTGAGCCCAGGTCGGTCAGAGACTGGGTATATGTATATATTTTGACTTCGACTCGTTAGGATATTAACTGAAAATCGTGTAGAGGAGTTTAAATATACGTTGAAGACATTTTTATTTAAATGTATGGTTGTTTATGTTGCCATGGATTCTTTTTATTTCAACAAAATATAAATGTCGTTCCTGGTAAACAATATTTATTTCCATTCCATGTATGTGCTAAGAATATGGATAAAATTAATGATATCTCCCTGTGATTTGCAAGGGAAACCCATCAGGGTTATTGATCTATCGATTTCTTTGATGCCTTTTTAACTGGATTCAACATATGTTGATTTTATTTTTCATTTTTGTAATACCATTCAAATTAATCGAACCCATTACTTGCAGGTTACAATGCCTGGTTTTCAGCCCTCTCAGGATTTTAAGACTCTCTCTCCACACTAGTAAGTATTATTACCGGTTCTAGTATGTTGACTTCTACATTTTACCCATTAAATTTTTCTTAAATACTAATCACTTTGGTAAAATGTATTTTCATGACTTGGTCCACCCAAATTAATCTATGGATAAACCGCCTACAGGAACTCATGTTCCAAAGTATGATGATTCGTTGGAGTAAATTCGAATATTGTTTATATTTCAACTTATCGATTAGTGATTTGTAAGGATAACTTCAAGGGAAGGAAATATATATATATATATATATATATATATATATATATATATAAATTATTGGGAGATAATTTTCTATTCTAAAGAATAGTTTTGTACAGTCTCCCGCGTGGTTTCCTTATTTTGTTCGATTGAACGGAAATATGACATCTAACTGAAATCTCCTCACCAGTGTTCTTACTCAAATCCTTTCTTTTTTAACCTGTATGAATGTTGTTTCCATAATAATTTTCCCAATAATTTACTTAATCTTCATTATGTAATGAGGGTTACATTTATTTCATATATCTATAATTTATATCATATATCTTTTCTTCTTTTACTCCTATCTTTCCAAGGAGGAGTTTATGTACTTTTATTTATATTATTAATGGATTATTTGTTGTGGAACATCGATTTGATTTTCCCGCATTAATAATGTAAGGAAACCCTATATACATATGTAAAGTGATATGGATTTGCTCTGACTTCTCTTTACTTAAATCCGTATATGTTAATTTACATAAACATAGATTTTGTTCGTACTAAATATATGATCTGAAGAAGATATTGTTCCATACTAAGCCTTTTTCTAAAACTTTGCCAAGATATATTGCTACGGTTTTATAGTGTTAGAGTATGGAAATATACAGTTTCCTACATAACATAATCATACTTCTTTAGCCTTAAACAAACACTATTAATAAAATGGTCTCTACAATCTTAAAAATGATTATACACAAGGATGCATATACAAGCTGAAATGAAAATTATACATATTTGTAACACAAGATGGAAACAATTTGAATAACCGTGTTTCACCGAACTGTAGATGCAGAACAACCAATATCACTTGTCATGATCAACCCCTAGCCTGACCACGATTCCATAAGGGAAAACTGAGTTCCACTCCTTAACCAAAGAACCATTGTACAGTTCAAAATAATCATTTTCCTAACACAAAACTGCCCACACAACAATTTCTTTTGTCCAAAACATACAAAATAATCTTTTTCCTAACACAAAAGTGCTCACACAACAATTTCCTTTGTCCAAAAATTACTAAGCAACGACATGCCTCCAAAATATGTTGTATATATTCCATTTTTATTTTCCTAGGAATTTTTGCATCCATTTCAAATCCCTTATTTTTAGGGGCTGCCAGTGACAGAACTCCATTTTTGACACTTGTAAAAATCATCTCTAATTTAAGTCAAACATTTTCCCCACTCATGGAGTCATAGTCAACTATTTTTAACTTGGTTGTTCCACTTTTTGCTTGCATTAAATATATTAAAAATTTATGTCTCATACATATGTCCATCAAATAGAATAGTTGGAAAGCAAAACTCTTTCTCAACAATAACTAATATAGTAATTATATTCCATAATAATATCAGGTACGGATTTCCATAATTGGAAAAATTATTTTCAAAGAAATAACATCAAAATTAAAAATGTTTTGATTGTTGAGGATATCACATCCTCTCCCCCTTAAGTTTAACACTATCCTCAGTGTTAGTACTTCTCTCAATTCATCCCTTGGAACAGAGTTGGATAAGATTTCATCATTTCATTTTCCAGCTCCTAAGTAGCCTCCTCGGGATTAAAGTGCTTCCATCTCACCTTTAACTGGGCGATGGCTTTGTTCCGTAGTATTATTTATTTCTTGTCTAGATTGCATAGAGGTTACGCTTGGAACTCACCCTCTGGTACCACCTGCACCATATTCCAATCAATGATGTGAGTAATATCATGAATATATCTTTTTAATAATGAAATGTGAAAAAAATTATGAACTTTCAAATTTGCAGGGAGTGCTAGTTGGTATGCCACTGGTCTACTTTGAGTTAAGACTTCGAATGGACCATAAAGCCTTGGCATTGACTTGGAAAAGTTCCCTAGTTTTAATGAGCTTCTTCTTGCTTTGACTTTAAGATATATGTGTTCTCCAACGTTAAATTCTTGATGTCGTCTTTTCCGATCTGCATAGTTTTTTTGTTGATCTTGCGCAAACTTTAAATTTTGTTGTACCTTTTTGATCATTTGTTCCATTTCTTGGAGAATTCCAGGTCCAAAAATGATTCTTTCAACTAGGTTATCCCAACTAATCGAAGTTGTGCATTTTATTCCATATAAAACTTCGAAGAGACTCATTTTTGTTGACACTTGATAACTGTCATTGTACGGAAATTTGACTAAGTGTAGGTAGTCTTCCCATTTAGTTGGTTTTGTTCTTACATACATTTGTAACATATCTTCGATAACTTGAATCATACGTTATATTTATCCACCTATTTGTGGATGATGACTTGTGATGAAATTCAAATTAGTTTCCAAACTTGCAAACAATTCTTTCAAGAAATTTGAGGTAAATTTGACATCTCTATCCGAAATCATCATTTCTGGATTTCCATTTTATCGAAATATCTCTTTCATAAAAATTTAAGTGATATTAATAGCCTTGTAGGTAGACTTCAAAGGTATGAAGTGAACAAAATTACTAAATTTATCAACTACTACCATGATCGAATCATTCTATCTTTGAGTTTTCGACAAACTGGTAATGAACTCCATCGAAATAATTTCCCATTTTTATTCTGGTATAGGTAAAGGTTCTAATAGACCTGTTGGATGTTGATGTTCAACTTTCACCCATTAAAAATCTACGGATTTAGATAAATATTGAGTTGTTTCAGATTTCAGATTAGGGAAATAAAACTATTTTTTAGGGCTGTTATCATTTTTTGATATCTTGGATGACCATAATAGGGATTTTTATGAAACTCATTTAGGATTAATAGTTTCAAATCAAAAGAATTTGGTACATAAGTTTTGTTTTTGAACTTTAAGAGTACATTTTTATGAATACTGAAATTAATATTAATTAAATTCCCTTCATTTTTCTACAGCTGATCTATTGTTTTGATGTATTCTGCATCATTTCTGCTCGTAGATTTATTTTTTTCCTAAATATCACTTTATGTTTTGCTGATAATAACTTCATATAATTCATTAGTTCTTCGACTTAGTGCATCTGGGAATTTATTTTCTTTTCCCTTGATACCTCGTACTTCAAAATCCAAATCACTAAGAAAATCTAACCACCTTTCCTGCCGTGCATGGAGATCATGTTGATTAAATACATGTTTCACACCATTATTATCTATTAATAACATAAATTCCCTTCCAATTAAATAGGGCTTCCACATTTTTAATGCATGAATTACAATTGCTAGTTCCATATCATGAGTTACATAGTTCCCTTCATGTTATTTTAGTTTGTGAGATTCGTGACAAATTATGTGTCCTTCATGTGTCAATACTCCCCCTAATCCTTATTTACTTACATCTACACAAACTGTAAAATATTTATAAGGGTCAAACACTTTAAGAATTTGTGTTGTAGTTAGTAAACCTTTTAATTTATCAAAACTATCTAAGCATTTTTTAGAACAAATAAATTTTGTTCCCTTTTTCTGCAATGATGTAATAAGATAGTCGATCTTGGAAAATCCTTTGATAAACCTCTAGTAATAATCGGTGATACCCATGAATGATCATATTCCCACTACATTCTTAGGTAATGGCGAGTCCACGATAGCTTTAATATTTTCAGGGTCTACTGCAATACCATCTTCTAATATCACATGTCCTAAATATTGTATCGTTCTTTGATAAAAGTCACATTTATCGAACTTGGAATAAAACTTATGTTGTCTTAGCATGTGTAATACTATGTTCAAATTTTTTTCAAGATCTTCTTCAGACTTTGAATAGATTAATATATCATCAATAAAGATCAGTAAGAATTTATCCAAGTACTGGCTGAATATATTGTTCGTCACACACATAAAAGTTGTTAGTGCATTAGTAAGTCCAAATGAAATCACCACAAATTCATAATGTCAATAATGTGTCCTAAAAGTTATTTTACTTATGTCCTCATGTTTTATTCTAATTTGATGATAACCAGACCTTAAATCCAATTTATAGACTATTTTTTCTCCTCCAACCTGATCAAATAAATCATTAGTCCTAGGTAGAGGGTACTTATTTGTAATCATCCTTTTATTCAATTGACAATAGTAAATACATATTATTATTATTCCATATTTATTTTTGACAAATAATACTAATGCTTCCCATGGCGAGAGACTTGGTTTGATATATCCTTTATCTAATAGTTCATGTAGTTGAATTTTTAATTTTGTTAACTTAGGAACACTCATCCTGTAAGGTTCCTTTGACATCGATCCATATCCAAGTAGTAGATCAATAGAGAAATTTATTTCTCTCCTTGGAGGTAATTCTGGTATTTCTTGCACGAATAGATCTTTAAATTCTCGAAGAGCCGCAAATTCTTCTAAACTTGGTTTGTTTTCTTTCTCTAGAAAATTTGTCACTTGGAAGGAACATATTTCACAGCCTTTACTAACGGAATTTTTAAATTGCATTTCTAATATTTTTCCAACTTAAACTGGTTTATTAATTCCTTGCATTGTTCTTGATATTCCATTTTGTTCTTTGTATACAAATGATTTTTCATAACAGTTCAACACAACTTTGTGATTTTCTAACCAGTCCATTCTGATAACTATGCCATATGATCCCAAATTTAGTACATTCAAGTTTATATTTATATCATGACCACATATATTCAGCTCACATTCAAGAATGAGTTAGGTTGCCTTTCATTTTGTACCTGTTGATAATTGTACTAACCATGATTTATTATGATTTACTTTCTTCATCTTATTTGAGTCTACCAAAGTTTGAGTAACATAGTTTAAACTAGCTCCTGGGTCAATTAAAATAGATACTTTGTTGTCATGAATTTTACCTATAATCTCCACAACAGTGGATTGATGATCTGCTTGCCTACCATCCAAAGTTGTGTTGATTCTATGCATACTTTTTCCAATATCTCCAATTGTCGAAACTTTTTCTATGTTATGAATAGTCTTAATTGCAACATTCCTATAGGAACAATTTCTCAATAAATGTGGCTCGCCACATCCCCAACATTTCAATGGTTCTCTAGTATTATCATTTACTTTCTTGAATCCCAAGTTAACTAACTTACTTCCCTGTACTTGTGGCACGTTTATGTGGAAGTTATGTTCTTGATGTCCTTTGGACATGTTTTGAAATGGTGAAGGCTTAAAACCCTTTTTCCTCTGATTTAACTTCTCTTATTTCTTGTCTCTCCTTGTTTTTGTAATTTCAGTCCATTTTTTGTACTAATCATAGTAGATTCTTTCTTTTCACAGTATTTAATTCAAATTTTTTTTGTTTATCAAACTCTATTTTGTCCTTGTATGACTGAGGTAAGAAACTTAGGAACCTTTTAACTTTTACTTTTTATTCTTTCATATAAGGTACGAATATCAACAATTCCATAAACTTAGTAATTAGATCCTCCATGGAGATCTGTCCTAACTTCAGTTCATAGATATCTTTGGTCTTCTTTTCATAATAACTTTCAGATAAGTATTGTTTCTTAAAGTGTTTCTTAAAATCTACCCATTCCATGTTCTTTTATCTTAGTCCTTTGGATAGTTTTAAGTCTTTCCACCATAGACTGGATTTATCTTTCATATTGTAGATAGCCATCCTTACTTTCATATTACTATATTAATTGTAAATTTGGAAGTATTTCCTTATGTCAAGTAACCAAGATTCTCCTTCTTCATCGGTTCTTTAATCACCATCAAATGTTGAAGGTTTAATTTTCTTGAATTCTCCATCTAAATGGTCCATCTGTTTTCTTTTCCTTATTGTAAATGCTCTATTTTCTTTCATGTGTGTGTCATTAGAAGAGTTATTTTTTTTTTTTGTTCGATGGCTAGAATCCTTTGAATACTTTTTACTAACTTCCTCATCTACTTCATTATTCTTTGGGCTCTTTTTTGTTGTTATGATTTGTAGCATCATCTTATTTATTTCTTGTTGATCTTACAATTCTTTCTTTAATTTTTCATTATCCATTTTGAATATCTATAATTCCATGATAAATTCCTCATTGTTTCCAACACCTGGGTTGAAAAAATACCTTCTATGTGATGTTCGATGTTTCTAGGAGGTTCTTGATTATTAATACCTTCAAGTCTTCTTTCTTATCCATTATGTTATGACATAGTTACAAAAATTTTGACACACTTTGTTTGTAACAATGGAAATAATCTGTGGTAAATAATTCAGCTTGTGAAAAAGAGTGGTGCTAGGGTTTGGAGAGGAGCTACAACGACAGGAGCCTCCAAGAAAGGCCACCATGAGTGCGCTTGGGGGTGGGGATTCGGCTCCCCCCCTTCGATTTATGTTGATGAATCCTTCAAGAAGCTCATCGACATCGAAGGTAAGAAAATTTCCCCTCCCGAAGTCCCAAAATTCATCAAGAAATTAGAATCCATTCCGGAAATAGCACTGCCAGAGGAACAACCCATCATGATTGCCCTGGCATTAGAAAAAAGAGGGTTAGTAGGCCATTTTATGAGGCTATGGCCTTTAGAAAAAAATACGGACGACTGGATCCAGAGGAACTAGAGGCCCCAACTTCAACACAGCATAACCTACTATCCAGTGGGAAGGGGCTTCTTCGTCTTTGAATTTATCTCAAAAGAAGACCGCGATCTAATCTTCAGAAACAGACCCTGCGTCATGGGGACTCAGGGCCTGTATCTTAACAGATGGATGCCTGACTTCGATCCCTTTGTGGACTTCTCCAAATAGGTCCCAGTCTGGGTAAGGTTATCAAACCTCCCTATCCATTGTTGGAACTATTAATCCCTGCAAAAGTTTGGAAATGGCCTAGGGAGGTTCATAGACAAAGGGGATAATAAATACCAATATTCCTATGCAAGAATATGTGTAGAGGTCGATATTGAAGCCAGACTCCTTTAAGAGGTAAAGTTAACAGTAGGAACATGGTACCACTATGAAAAACTTGATTATGAGAAACTGTCGTTCAAGTGCAAGAACTGCCATGAACATGGACATTTCCAATAGAACTGCCCCAAAGCTAAACCTGCGGAGAAAGAGGATGCAAAAGGATGGCAGAAGGTGAATAAAGGCAAGGCAACCCTAAAGCCAAAGGAGAAAAAATCTTCAGAACCAACGAAGAAAGGCCAACCTACCCCAGAAGTCACGGAAGGCCCAAAGGAAGCTTCAACTTCAACAAAAACTACCGAAGTAGTAGAATCCCAAGAAAAAGATCTGAAGGCCACTGCTGAACCTGTGTCATTACCTGAGAAAGAGGATATATAAGAGACCTCGAAAACTCAAGAAGATCATGTCAGTTTGAGCTCTGAGTTCGTAGGGGATCTAGATGGAAAGCCATGGAAACAAGAAGCTCTCACAGAACCCATGAAAGGCCATCGAGAGGAAGAAAACCTTCCCAAAAATGATAATCAACTGAACCATAAGGAAAAAAGTTAAGGCTCTGAAAGGAGCTACCACCCACAAAAACTGTTAAATAATGCAATACATCTCCTGGAATTGTAGAGGGATCGGAAGAAAACTAAAAGACGAATCCATGAGAGATTTAGTCCACATGACATTGCCCGAGGTCCTCTTAATATAGGAGACAAAACTGAAGCAAGCATATCTCCTCCATGCTAGTAACTAATTTTGGAAAAAGGGATCAAGAAAAGCCGTAAGCGCAAGAGGGTCCTCAGGAGGAATAGGCACCCTCTGGGACACCTCAAAACTAGATTTTATCGAAGAAGAAAGAAACACTCATTGGATATTTACCAAGCTGCTTCATAAATAATCTGGTCATCAGGTAGGTCTGTTAATATTTATGTTCCAATTTTTATTTAAGAAACGAAGACCTGTTGGGACTCCCTAAAGTCCTTCCTTAGCGTGAAAAATACTGAAAATATTGTAATCACTGGAGATATCAATGTAACCCTCTCACTATCTGAGAAAAAAGGGGTTTCACTGGTCCATGATCCAGCAAGAGAATGTGTAGAATACCTCATCCTAGACTGGGATTTGGAGGACATCAAGCCAGCCCAAGGGATGTATACTTGGTCAAACAAAATATTAGGTCCCGACCATATTGTAGCCCGACTGGATAGATTCTTTGTCCAAACCTCTTTTCTGACCTTTGGCCTAATGGTTAGCTCAAAAATTCTTCCGAACTATACCTCAGATCACAAACCCATAATGTTAACTCTTTCTCCTGGGAAAAACTTGGGCCCTATCCCTTTCCGCTTCAGCCCCACGTGGATCAACCAAGAAGGATTCCAGGAGGTAGTTTCTGAGTCAGGGAAAAGAAAGGTGATTGGTTCCCCTTTCTTCATTTGGGAAGAAAAACTTCGAGGAATAAAAAAGGATCTCAAATCTTGGGCCAAAAACCTCAGCTCCCCCACTTCTGAGAGGAAATGAATCCATAAGGCCCTGGAACTACATCATCTTTCTTTAGAAGAGTCTCCAGTGAACCAGGACTTACTATCCGAAGAGGTTGATCTCCAAAAATCCCTCCATCAGGCTTGCAGAACAGAAGAAGAATACTGGAGAGTGAAGTCAAGAAGTCTCTAGCTCCAAGCAGGGGATAACAACACTACCTATTTCCACAAGAAATAGGAGGCCCATAAGAACTAAAATACGGTCACTGAAATTCATTTTAAAGGCCAAGATATCAAAGAGTTTGAAGGAATCAAATAATAAGCCCACTCCTTCTTCAAGGACCCGTTCTCTACCCCGGAAGATGGCCCTATTGATTCTATGTGTTACCCACTCTCCTCGGTTTCAGAGCTAGTGGTGAATGAGGAAAATCAAAGGCTGACAACTCTGGTAAGAACTCAAGAGATTAAAAGAGCCTTAAATCACATCGATCCTGACAAATACCCTAGTGCGTATTGATTCACATCTTGGTTCTACAACTCCTGCTGGCCTATTATTAAGGAGGACCTCCTAAGAATGGTCAAGAAATCACAGAATTGTGCTAAGATGAGAGGAAGCACCAACTCATCCTTTCTAGCCTTAATCCCCAAATAAAAATGATCTAACAATTTCAACAGATTCCGACCCATCTCCCTCTGCAACACAAGCTACAAGATCATCACCAAAATAATAGCTAACAAACTAAAGAAGATGCTCCCAAGTATTATCCCCGAAAATCTAGGAGGATTCATAAAAGGGAGGAAAATTCTGGATAATATCATCCTGGTACAAGAGGCCATTCATTCAAGCTTCTAGAGGAAAGAGAAAGGTATGATAGTTAAACTTGATCTTTCTAATGCTTTTGATAAAGTTTCTCTTGACTTCCTTTTTTTTGTTATGAATAAGTTAGGGTTTGAAAAAAGATTCATAAGTTGGGTTAAGGCATGCATCTCCAATCCTTGGATTGATCCACTGATAAATGCTCACCCAACTGACTTCTTCCAAGCCTCAAGGGGTTTAAGACAAGGTTTCCCCTTGTCTCCTCTACTCTACACCATCCCAACATCTATGCTCATCTTCCAATTAGACAACTGCCTTCAGATCAGGTCTCTGTCAGGACTAAGAATGGTCTCTAATGTTAAGGATATCAACCATGCCCAGTTCAATGATGACACCTTATTACTAGGAGGAGCCAACAAAAACACTGCAAGGCGCTTTAAAATAGAGCTAGATGTGTATAAAGAAGTCTCAGGTAGTGAAATCAGTCTTCATAAAAGAAAGATCTTTGGCTGGAACTGCTCACCTGGAGAAATGATTGACATATCTAGAATCCTCAAAATGGAAGGCACCATCACTTGGGACTCGATTAAGTACCTAGGCATCCATTTATTCAAGTCAACCCCTAGAGTGAACCACTAGTTACCTCTCCTAGATAAGTTGAAGCTCAGAATCTAGTCCTGGGGGGGAAATTGGTTAAATCTTGTAGGAAAAGTGGTGTTGATGAAGTTTGTCCTCTCTAGCCTTCCTATTTACCAGAATTTCATTCTCCTAGCTCCTAAAACAATAACAGACAAGATTTACGGGACATTGCGTCGTTTCCTTTGGGAAGGAGGTAGGAACTGTGAAAGGAAACTCCATCTAGTCAACTAGGACAAGATTAAAAATCCTCTTCTTGAAGTTGGCCTGCAAATCCAATATGTGGCCACCCAAAACCCTGCAATGGGGGCTAAAATTTTGTGGCATCTAATATCGGGAAAAGTCTCCTGGAGAAAGCAAATCCTTTGCAAAAAATACTTCTCGGGACACAAGGACAGATTCCTGGATCATCCCTCAAAATACTTGAGAGTCTCTTCGATCTTCTCTCTTTATATAAGAGCTCTTGATCACTTCAAAGAAAATTTGACTTGCATCCCTGACAACAGAAAAAAAAATAAAAAATATTTGGGAGGATTCTATCCTCGGCTCCACGCCTCTAGATCAAATTGAAGGACTCAAAAATATCAAAGGATGGCTTCAAAACAACAACTACAAAATGATCTGGGATATTTCTGAATGGGGTTTAGATGAGGATTCTTCTTGGAAGAAGTGGACACTTGGGGCATACTCGGAAAGGTTGGAGGCAAAATCCAAGATCCTCCTTGAATTCCTCTAAGGGAAATCACCTTGCAAGGCCTTCATAAAAGACAAAAGAGGTTGGGGTGGTTCCACTTTGAAATACTCAACAGCTGGAGGGTATAAAGCCATCCAAGAAATTCCTAATGTTCTTCCCAACCCAACTCCATGGAGATCCTTATGGCATCACCCCTCTGTCCCCAAAATTGACATGTTCATTTGGACACTGGTACACAAAATTGTCTTGATGAGTGAAAACTTAAAGAGGAAAGGATGGGAAGGGCCTTCCCGATGCCCGCTGTGTAAGGAGGTAGAAGAAACATCAAACCATCTATTCCTCGCTTGTGTGTTTTCAAGAGAGGTCTGGACTCACTTCATGAACTCCTTGAACATCCTTTTGCCCCCCTCTATGACCAATTTGATAAGCAATTTGATGGATCTTTCCTCGTTCTCTTTGAGAAAGAAGAACCTCCTTAAAATTTGTTGGATGTGGCTCCCTAAGTTCCTTTTCTAGAAATTATTGCTTGAAAGAAACAACATAATCTTTTATGAGGAAAGTAGAACACCGCCTCAAGTATCCATAAAAATAAAATACATGATGGGTGAAGTCCTAAGCACTAGGCATTCTATCAAGAACTCAGAACCACTAAATTCAGAAGAAGATCAATGTCTTAAAGAGTATGTTCCAAACCACCTTAGTAGAGGATCCCTCAAGAGCCCTCAAAAAGAAAGTTGGGAAATTAGAATGGACGAGCAAGAATTTATGAAATGGTGTTCGTCCCTGGAAGAGAACTGCCTCTTCTTAGACAGGCCTCGAAAGGGAACCCTGGCAGGCAGGTGGGGGTGGGGTTCTACTCGATCCCTTGAGCAAGATAGACCTGGCCTATGCATGGGGCCTTAGAACATACAACAATAATCAAGAAGAAATTCTAGCCCTATGGTAGGGGCTAAATTTAGTAGTTGATCAGAATGTTCAAAATGTGGTGATTTTTGGAGATTCTTCGATCATTATTCAGGCCATCATCTCAAAAAAAAAAAAAAAGCATGTCCTTATAGCCCAAGGCTATTGGAAGGTTTCTCTCCTTTTTTCTAGATTCAGGAAAATTAAAATCTATCATGTCCTCAGAGATTTAAACTCACTAGCAGACGCTGAGGCCAACAGAGGCTCTCTCATGAGCAAGAGCACTCTTCAAGTGAATGGAAAAGACAAGATTTCACCCATCCCGTGACTTCTAGTCAATCTTGTCAATCATGAATTATCAGGTACAATAATATACCCTTTCTAAAAAGATTCTGAAGTACAACAAAGAGAATATAATCCGAAAAGATCTTTTAATGACTATGGTTGAGTTATTTAGCATGTGTTAATTAACC
>ML794750.1:262562-274944 GCA_009831015.1 Picea engelmannii | reverse complement strand
TATATATATATATATATATTTACTCGTAGATAATTTTCTTTTCTAAAGAATAGTTTTGTACAATATCCTGCATGGTTTCCCTATTTTGTTCAATTGATCCTATATATCGTGTCTAACTCAAATCTCCTCACTAGTATTCTTACTCAAATCCTTTCTTTTTTAACCTCTATGAATTTTGTTTCTATAATAATTTTGCCAATAACCTAGATAATCTTGATTCTAAAATGAGGGTTACATTTTTTTCATATATCAATAATTTATATCAGATATATATATATATATATATTTACCCGTCTTTCGAACAATGAGTTTCTTTACTTTTATTTATATTATTTAGGATTGTTTGGTGTATTTTTTTACCCGTCTTTCGAACAATGAGTTTCTTTACTTTTATTTATATTATTTAGGATTGTTTGGTGTGGAACATGAATTTGATTTTCCCTTGCATTTATAATATAAGGAAACCCTATATACATATTTAAAGTTATATGGATTTACTCTAACTTCTATTTATTTAAATCCGTATATATTAATTTACATAAATTTCTATGGGTACTAAATATATGATGTGAAGAAAATATTATTTCATACTAATCTTTTTTCTAAAACTTTGCCAAGATATATTGTTACTCTTTTACAGTATCAAAGTATGGAAATATACACTTGTAGATGTAGAATATCCAATATCATTTTTCGTGATCACTCCTTAGCATGATCATGACTCCATAAGGGAAAACTAAGTTCCATTCGTTAGCCACAAAACCTATGTATAGTTAAAAATAATCATTTTCCTCACAAAAAAGTGCTCATGAAACAATTTTATTTCTCCATAGCATACTAAGCAACATCCTACCTTGCACATATGTTGTATATATTCCATTTTTCTTTGCCTAGAACTTTTTCCATCAATTTCCCTCTTTGGGAAATTGGCAGTTTTACAAATCCCTGATTTTTATTTTTTAGGGGTTTCCACTAATAGAACTCCACTTGTGACAGTTGAAAAAATCATATTTGAGTTAACCCAAACATGTTCCCCACTCATGGACTCATAATCAACTATTTTTAACTTGATTGTTCCACTTGTTTCATCTATTAAATATAATAAAAAATTGTTTCTAATGCATATGTCTAGCAAAGAGGACAGTTGGAAAGTCAAACTCTTGCCCAACAATCACAAATATATTAATTACATGCCTTAATAATATCAAGTACAAATTTCCATAATTGGAAAAATTATTTTCAAAGACATAACATCAAAATAAAAAAATGTTTTAATTGTTGAAGATGTCACATACACAGATTCATCATACTAAGACTCTATTGTAACCAACTTCGCAATCTACTATGGTGCATCCTATATGTGCACCCAACCGTATACTTGTCCCTTCTCTTTTATAGACTTCACCAAGTTAACACAGACATTTGTTCTTCCTCACACAAGCCTCACACATACTTGCATTTCATACTTCCCCAAACTCTCCTTGTGCATCCCACACTTGGCTACTTGTCTTCCATCTTCATAACTCTTCCTCTATTCTTCCTTCCTCTAAAATTTTCCTCAAACTTGCTCTATTTTTCATTTTTCTCTCATGTTCAAATCTTCCTTCCTTGGTTTTATGCCCTTGTTCTCTTATATGGAATCCAAAGGTCACCATCATGAATTGTCGCATCCTTTGGGTATGTCTCACCCCTTCACAAAGAATAATTCAAAAAACAATTGTCACATCTCTTTGTGGACCCAATGCACCCAAATGAACATGTGCACCCATAAATAATCGTGTCTCTTGGACCGGCACGCCCCACCCTTGGGCACACACATGTTTTCTTATGTTGATTGACGTGAATATTTGTGTGTGTGCCGAGCATATAATCCAACCTATCGAGTGCACCCATTTTGTAAATGACATGTAGGTCCAATCCCTGGGCACATCCCCAAGTCGTCCTATCCCTTCCCAAGCACAACCCACGTCTCCATAAACCTTGGTAAGACAAATAAAGTGTGTGCTCCCTTGGTCTTTTATGTTACCATCATGCACCCAATGTGCTCCTTCTCATACTCACATGTCTTCAATTGTCCCACCAATCACATCCCCCTTGTGTTACAACTCATCCCCAAGTCTTTCCAAAGAGTGTTTGCACTAGATACGTGTCATGGAAGACCTTACACATATGAAAAATAAGAAATCATCTTAAGAAAACAATAAGTGGGAAAAGGAAGATATAACAAAATGAAATTAAAAAGATAATGAAGAAGAGTCTCTATTATGTCTCCACTAGCTAGCATAAGCTAAGGAGTTATGGGTGGGTGAAGGAGCTAACACAACATGATTAAAATTTTATCAACAAGAGTATCTATTATGTATCCACCAAATAGTATGAGTTAAGGAATTATCATTTGATGATTTTTCTCTCGGTTGAATTAATAGTTGTGTGGATGCTATGGTTGTTTCTTCGACTTTGAAAGACATGTAGAAAGTTTTATCCATTAGCATTTGTTTTTATGGGTTGGAGGCAAAGGTTGGTCTTTGTTTCCGTGAATCCCTAAAAACGGATTTCCCACAATGAAGGAGAGTTTTTTTTTTTTTTATATTATTTATAAAACTTATAACTGGTCAAATATCTATTTGAATTATAAGTTTAGAATTTGATGAGTTAATAAGAATTATTCCACATCATCGTCAAGATAGTCTCCTTTTTACGGATTTGTAGTGTGAAAGAATATAATATAATTTGTTTTGACATTTTGTGTTTGATTTAGTTAAACATTTAAACATTGTGTATTTAGAAATATTCATATTTTATGCTAGTTTTAGGACATGTCTCGAACACAGTTTTACTTAATCTAATTTTTTTTCTTTATATTAAATAAAAAAATTAAAGATTTCCCTTTTTTTTAATATTGTGAATTTTTCTTTGTTTATTATTGCATGATGTAAAATTCTAAGATTACAAGAAGATAAAAGTTTATTGTATATTTATTTTTTGAAGATTTTTTTTTTAATTTAAACGTTTGATTAAAAATTTTCACATTAGATGTACATAGAAAATTAGTTTTTTTACAACATTTAAGAAGATGTGTGATTCTTTTCACTCCCTTATCTAAGGATGTTCTAAAAATAAACACTACAATTTTTTTCTTTTTTTATTGATACGAGAGCATTGGAATTTTAGAGAACTTGTTAATTGCATTGCATTATTTTGCTTGGTCAAATGGAGTAATTCAATTTTTTTTTCCAGTCAAAATCAATTCAATCAAGCTTCTATTTCATAATTTTAAACTTCCATTTCATAATTTTAAAGGAGAAATTAGCTAGGGAAACTAGTTATGCAAGGATTCATTACTTATGGCTATATCATTATCAACATCAACTTCACAAAGGGTGTGGAAGGATAGTTTCTAAAAATTATAGGCTCAAATTCTATTGTATACTTATGTACTTTTTCCTATTAGTGATTTTTGATTAGGTCTTTTCACATATTGGGTTTGTTGTTGTTCCATTTTTTAAGATTCACAACATTTACTCACCCTTTGATTAGTAGTCATATTACTATTTTTGAAACATAACTTGCATTGAAATAAAAATGTATGTAGCCTAGTAGTTGTGTCCCAAGTTACTAATCTTAATTTTTACTATAATTTTATGTAAAATCTATTTGCTCAAATACGATTAAGTGTCAATCTAATAATACATT
Source organism: Picea engelmannii (assembly GCA_009831015.1). Classification (NCBI taxonomy): domain Eukaryota; kingdom Viridiplantae; phylum Streptophyta; class Pinopsida; order Pinales; family Pinaceae; genus Picea; species Picea engelmannii. The sequence continues at coordinate 271,251 of ML794750.1, read as the reverse complement.
GAGATTCTAATATTATTTTCCTTCAAAACTAAGTTAAAGAAATATAAAACATTGGACTCAAAATTATAAATTATATAGTGATAGAAAAATTTTACCCAAATAAAAACCTCTATCAATAACCTTTATTAATAACTTTGGATGTGGATTGAAGTTAAAAACTATGAATTCATATGTAATCCATCTTTCTTTGTAAACAAGTTAGGTAATTTAATAAGTAATAATGTTTAGTGCACCCCTCACACATGAGTTGATTAAAACTCAACCCTATGGATATGATCTCAAAGATTCTAAAATCAAAATTTATAGATTTTTTAGGGGTGGGCATGAGACATTAAATTTTCTTATTCCTTATGTATTTAATGATAATCCTCTTTCAAATTGGTTAATGTAAGATCAAGTTAAAAAAATTGCAATTGAGGTTCACTTATCCATGTAGTAGGATGGAATATTATTAGTTGTGTTGGTCAAGGATAATCCTCTTTCAACTTTATCATGTAGGATGAAGCTTAAAAATTGGAATAGGAAAATGAATATTTATCTGGAATTGAATCAATAATAACCATAAAACTACTTATGTAAGTTAGGATTAACTTTAAATCTTGTGTCAAATTTATATGATAAAAAATATTTTCTCAACTTTTTCACCTAAGTATATTTTCTATTGGTTTTGAAAATCAATCTCTTACCACTGAACTTATGATTTTTACAAATTCAATACCTATTCCATCTAAACAATAGAACACTAAAAAACACTTAAATCAAAGACTTCTCCTTCTAAATAAACGAGTATTAAAAGATAAAAGAAAAAATAAATAAGTTTTTAAACCTTATTTGATTCTACTTCATTAACTTAACCCCCTCTTTTAATGGATAAAATTAAACACCACATAAAAATGTAATAACTATATACAAAATTCATTCATAATTTCAAAGTTTAAACCATCAATCATCCATCATTCATAATTTCAACCCATCATTTCATACCAACAAGGACATACAATCATTGAATTTATGTTTAATGGAGATAGTTCTCCTCTTTTAACACTTTGTTACAATAAGTATCAGTTTCATATTATTTTTATTATTTATTTGAACTAAGAAAACATTAAATAAATAAAATTTAACAATCAATTCATTTCTTTTTTTTATATTTTTAATCAATACAAATAATCGATTTATTTATTTATTTCTTGTTTAGATTTTTAAATCTTATGTTTCAAAACCATTATCTCAACTTATACTCATTAATTATTTTAATTCATGAAATAAAACAATTTTTTTTTCAATTTTATTTTTAATTTGAATATTTAATAACTATTATATAACTAACTTATAGCTTTCAATGGCTCTCAAAAATTATAAACAACTTAAAAAATTCTTTAAAATTAACCACTTCTTTTAGCTTTTTCAAAACCAATCAACTTGTACTCACTAAATATTTTAATTGATTTATAATCACTGAATATTTTAATATGAAATGAAACACTTAACTTTTTTTTATCTTTGACTCCCATATTTCAAAACCATTAAATAATTAATTTATAATTTTCAATTGACTGTAATAAAAGAAACTTAAAAATAAAGTATAATTGATTTATCATTTTCAACAGTAATAAAAATAAATAAAGGCCAAATAAAAAAAAACTTGAAGATAAAGTATAACTGATTTATCATTTTCAGTCACTCTTGAAAGTGACAGTAATAAAAAGAAAATGGCAAATAAAAATTGTATGTATATCTCTTTTTATTTGAAAATGAAAAATGTACTGCATATTATGGAGGCCAACTCATATTTAAAAGGGTGATGATGCAATATGGAGCATCAACAAACAAATGGAATCATATATTGCATATGTTTTTGATACATTTACCTATTGCCTGAAGATTCATAGAATGACATAAATTCAATAACATGAATAAATGGGAGATATTATTATAGTTTTCCAAATTGATATCAGTAAAAAGGTATGAGCTACTGTTGTAATTTTTCAAATTGAAATCATCTAACAGGTATGGTATGGTAAAATGGTTAGCTGAGGAGTTCAGAGTCATGTAGAATATGTTTAAAAGCAGATATCAATCTGATCTTAAGAGATTTCTAAATATGTGTTCACACAAACGATTTATCACAAACCAAGGGAACTACCTTAGGAAACCAAAGGTGACCGCCGACCTAAAATAACTTTTTCATCCATGGAAATGCCGCTGTCTTTATGTTTTCTGCTGTCACGAGCACATGCGGCCACCATGGAAAGCAAGATTGTTTCAAATATGACATGATTAAGGAACGAAGGGCTGGATCATCAATTTCCTGTGTGCATTAGGTAGAATTGCATCACCTGGCACGGACATTTCCTGTCCCATGGGCCACCCGTAGCCCCCACACCATGCACTAAATTCAAATTTGTGAGGCAAATCATGACAAGGTCTTTGAGCATCTCATTTTCCACAGCCACCAGGGGCGGTGGGCGCCCGTCACATTGTTCCCGAGTTCCACACATAAACAAGAAAATGTCAAATTATCCGTCCAGCCAAATCCGGGTATTGGTGCTTGGAATCTGTGAGTCTCCTCTGTTCCTGCTGACGACCGCCGGAATGTCGTGAAGCGCCGGCATATGTTTTTATTCTAAAGTTATTGCATTTAGAATATTTAGGTATATATACTTTCATGTGTTAAGTTATAATATTAATAAGTGAAATAAAAAAAATATTGAAATCTTTAGGAAAAAGGTAGTTGATCATAATAATAAAAAATAAAAACTATCACCATAATAATTATATATTTCTACAATAAAATAAATATATATATGTTAATCATGGATATTTTGAACATCTAGATAATTAAGTTTTTATTTTTTCTAATCCTTTCCCATGCTTATTTCATCCCATGCTAACATGGATCTATACCAAATAATATAAATCATTATTGATTGGAAATATACTAGCATAGCCACTCAAAATAGTGGTTAATGAATGTCGAAATGTGTGGACAAAAAATGAAACGCACAGTCAAAAAATGAAACACACAACCAGAAAATGAGTGTCTATAGCCAGCGCAAAGAGCGTGCTAAATCCAAAGTTTAATCATTTAAATGTAGCAATCATATAGTGTTACAGTAATTTCTTAATATGATTAGGTAAATGTTAAAAGGTAAACAGGTTAACGGATGCATTCAAAAATACAAGGAAGTTATGAAGAGGAAATCACATTCATTCATTTGGGAGGACGATTAAGAATATGCCAGCATCTTCAATTGTTAGCCATCATATTAGAATTTTAGATTAAAAGGTGATTAATTGTGCTCATTGTCAATAGATATACGTCTTTCATCCTAACAATTATTAAATTATAAATTATACAATTCCTAAGAAAAATTAGGATAACAATGCAAGCTTAATTTTACTTTGGTTCAATTGTCACTTTTATGTCACTTTACAACTCCTCCAACAATGATTAATTATCTTTCATAGTAGCCCATATACATTAGCAAATATATATAACCCAACATTTCCCATCCACATTATTTGTTTTGTATCATTATTTTAAAATAATTTTATATGTTTCCTCTCACAATAAATTTGATAAGATTTTGACATAACTTTTAGGGCATGATTATATTTTCCTTACAAATTTTTTTTAATGATGGTAACACATTCTTAGGCATTTTGTTCAATTTGTTGAAAAAAAATATTACAAATTAAAAAATTTCATTATCTTGTCTTTTGTAATTAAATTTCAAGAATAAAAGGGAGAAAGTGGCAATGTAGTGGGTATTGGTAAAGAGTCAACTAAAAGAAACATGCATTGGAATATGGATAATAAATAGCCACACTATAATTTATACAATGATTATTGTTCAACTTAGAATCCTAATAAGAATTGAAATATTTTTCCGAATCAACATCAATATTAACTAAATTTTTAAAAAAATTCTATTAAAATACAATACCACGAGAATATATTTTTATAAGGGAATAAGACACTAAAAAACCATCCCTATTAAACTTAGGAAGTTGGTAAACATGAGAACCTAATACATATATTCCTTCATACTCCACATTTATAGGTGCTTGATTGAAGATGCGATAAAAAAGGAAATAGTTTTTCAATTAAACCAAAGGCAAACATGGCTATGTCAATCTTTCTTTTTAACATTCTTTTTATCCACATTTTGCTCTAAAAATTTTTGGAAAAGTGGCATTGTTCGGTGAATATTTTCTTTTTTGTAAATAAAAAAGGGGGGATTTCCTATTGTTGCGTTGTTATGATACAAAAAAGCCACATGTCATTAGTCTGCCACCTGTTCTGCCAAACTAGCAGAAACTGGAACAGGTGGCAGACTGTTATACTTTTAGTCAAAAAATCTCTCTGCCATCTTCTCTGCCAATTGGAAACCAAAGCACGTGGTGGATGTTTGTCCTTACAGTTATGTTGTAGGAATCTAAAGCAAGCAAGCAATTGAAAAAGTAAAAAAGACCATAATTTTGTAGCTTCCTAGTATAGAGAGATGGACAAGAATTGTGCAAAGTACTAGTTGTGAAGAACCTGAAACTAATCATTGGCACCTGGGGGTATGTCATTCAGAGCTCTGGTGAGAGGGACATCACTGGATTGGAGCACAAAAGGCTTCACACAAGTCGGGAAACATTGAGTTATCGGTGCATTCACAAATGCGTTAAATAGCATGTTGATCCACTTACTCATGAGGGTGTCCCGATGGAACTCGTCTGCCATTTGGCTCCTGAGGTCAAAGACGAGCTCTAGCTGCTCCGAAATAGAGAGAAGAGGAGGAGTTGGGTAGAAGTCAAGAATTGTAGTTAGCCGTGGAAGCGCCAAGACTGGGTGGTTCTCCTGTGTGGTTCCCATGTCTCCTTCCTTGACTACCTCTGTCTCTGCCTCAACTTTGTTGATCATGTTGTCCTGGATTGAAACGATTGAAGATTTGTGGAGGAATTTATCTGGGAATTATTCCTCGACTATGTAGGTGGTGCCTTCCATGGAATCCTTGGCGCCTGTGCTAGTTGTGGTGAGGCTAGGGATATATAAGTCATTCGGGACCGTGAAGAGGACAGATTTTGGTCGAACTTGAATAGGTTCCTCCGGAATCACCTCCTCGATGTAGGCCATCGATGGTGTCCTTTGCTTCACCAAGTGTTGAGTCTTGGAAATGGACATGGCTCTTTCCATCTACTGCAATTGTTTGTGTTGGGAGGCGTAGCTATACCAGGCTGGTTCATGCCTTAACTTTCCCCTCTCCCTCGACATGGCTAAGCTAGGAGGTATAAGAATTTGCAGAAGAGATCCCAGGAAAACCCATTACGTGGTAGTCTCGTTCTCAGAGCAAGCAGGGTGGCAGAACTCTAAGGAGAAAGAATGCCAACCCAAACCCAATAGGAGAGATAACCATTGGGTGGACATGACCATTGTATGCACCTATCTACGACAATTAATGCTCAGTGTCGCCATTAACAAAACTCGAGGGAGTTGTCCTCCCGCTCTATACAAATAATACAAATAATAATGGTTGCACATTCAAGACTGAGGTGAAGAGCGACGATCGGCCATATTTATGGCTGGAGTCCTTGGCAGGATGCGTGGCCTCCCATCACTATGTGGCACCCCATCTGGGACCAGATAATATTTTCTGGCAAGGTCCAGACAATGGTTTAATAGCCTGGTCTATGGAGAGGTGTGCACATGCCAGTGAATTAGTTTATCCATAGAATTCACACCCTTGTTTTCTGGGAAATCAACTATTTTTTTAGAATCTCTTTTCACATGGGAGGGAATAAGGGTGATATTAGGATGTAAGAGGGATTTAAAATCTTCCAGCAATCCTTAGAGTCTCCAACTGGGTGAGATGTCTAAAGCATGTGATCCATGAATGATTTTAGTGATAAGATGGATTATGATCTAGGAATCTCCCTCCACAATGAGCTGATGTAAGTCGTGATCTGTTATTATCTTGACCCCTCTGAGAAGGATCCATATTTTTTTTACATTATTTGTGTTGAGTCCCAGATAACCTGCTTCGTAATGTATAATTTTTCCCTCCTCCTCTCGTAGGACCACTTTGAAACTCATCGGTCCTAGATTCCCTTTTGAAGGGACATCAAAGTTCAATTTAATAAAAACAGGGGGAAGGGGGGACTGTGAGCTCAGGATGATACTGATCTTAGTGATACCAGTATTCTTTTTTCCATTAGTGAGGTTAAGCTTCCATGCCTATAGGATATGACTTTATCGAGGATTTCATTTAAGGTCCACTATCCAGTGCTAATCATTTCCTGACTCAAGTTCATAATTCTTTCCCAGGTTAAAAGAGGGGGTGAGGACATGGAGCGAAAAATCCTTTTGTTTCTCTCTTTACATAGTTTCCAAACTATGAATCTAGGTAATAGCTGCTAGATGCGATACAGGATGGGATTTTGGTAGGAAATCAAGTCCCAATTCTCCACTGTGCCTATGATGCTAGCTCGATTTATATTGGAGCAATGCATTAATTATGCTCCCATAGCCTTGATGATATTATTGTCATTTTAGAGTTTAAACAAGTGCTCCATCATTTCTTCATGTTTCTCACAGAGAGGATAGATTGAAGGGCCAACAGACCCACATTTTCGAAGATTGACCTAAGTAAGTATGCAGTTTTGGACAATAAGCTAGAGGAATATTAACACATTCAGCCATAATTTTGGATTCCAGATCATTCCCCAGATGTTCTCCCTTGGTTTCTCCTAGTAGTTTTCCTGCAGATGATAAGCTTATTTGACTGAGAAACTTCCTGCGGTGGAGTGCCTGATCAAAATCTGGACCAAGGGTCAAATTTTAGCCCAAAAATCAACGTTCTCGGAATTGCCTCAAATAGGACGTGAGCATAGCCCTCGTCGTCACGAACCCAACGCAATTTGTTTCGTCTCAAATGGACGTCGGGAGCGAAATATATAACGATCTGTTCGGAAAGTCAAACAGGTAAAAAAAGTGCTCACTGGGCAGTCCGTACAGTCCGTACGGCCACGTGGCAGGGGCCGTACCATCATGCTGATGTGGCAGAGGGGTGACATGGCTATCGTTCATTGGTTTTCAGTGGACGAGTAACATGGTGACATGTGGCATCTTCTTGGGCGAATGAAAGGGTGCCACGTGGCCCAATCAAGGGCTGCCACGTGGCACCCCAGAATTGGCTTTTTGGTTTATTAAAACTTTTGTGAGGCCGTGGGGTTCGACCCCCGGACCTCTATCCACCGTGAAGACTTAACATAGTTCGCCTTTGCCAACGTGCCACATAATGTTTCTTGATATTAATACATGTTTAAAATTATATCAATTGAAACTATTGTTATGTTGGAGGGGGGTAGGGCCGGGGCTAGCCCTAACCCCCGGTTCTATTGCCAACAGATATGACCGTATGTGTTAAAGAATTTGGGCATGGATTTTGTTTAAACCCGTGGTTTCATTGCATCCATATAACCGTATGTTTTAACATAAGGCACGAAGTTATGTAATGTGCGCGGGAGTATTATACATATGCTTCAAATGTTAAAAAAAAACACGTGGATTATTGTGTTAACATATATATATATATATATATATATATATATATATATATGCGGGGTTTTAAAATATAAACCATATGTTTAAACATATGCGCGGTTTGTATAATGTGCGGTTGTAATATTTATGTGCGCGGTTTGAAAACTTGGACTATGGTCATGACCCCGAGTTGGAGCGGGAGTTACACGGTTTTCAAACCACTTTTTGGCCCTTTTTATTATGGAGCGCGGTCATATGACCCACGTGCCCTTGTGCTTGACGGTTGGGGGCTGGAGGTGCCCTAACCGTCCTACATTTTGCACGGTTATTCGGGAACCGTTCGGTGCCAGGTTATAACGCGCATTGGGAGCGTGTTCCAGGTTCATGCACACAGAGGTGCGTTCTGTAGAACCAGTTACAGCAAAGCTTGAAGGAGGAAAATGGAGGAGGCCTAACTTCTTCACCGTTTGGCCGATTGAAGTGCCGTAAAAGCCCAGCCAAGGGTTTTTGGACGTGATGGATCCATTGGTGCCATTTTCACAGCCATTTGAAGACTCTTCATGCGGCTTTTTCACCGTTGAAGTTTCAGGAAGCTCTAGGGATTTTTCAGCCCTCTTTGATGGAGGACATGGTTTGGTGAGCCTATATTTGTTTTCAGTGATTGAATAATCATTTTTGGCTAATTGATATGCTCTGAACACATTGAGACAGGTTTCAGAGGCTTTTGAGGACTTTTACAGGTGTTTTTTCCAAAGAGAAGCTCAGGGAAGCTTATGGCCACATGTAGAAGAGGTCATGCCCGGATGAGCCATGATCCATTTTCAGAGTTCTATTAGTCGTTTTTGGGGTTTTTATGTGTTCTGATCTCAATGGTACAGTTTGTTTTTCCATTGGAGTTGAGCAGAAGCTTTTAAAAGAACTTTTGACTAATTAATCCCAGAGAGCCAAGTCCATTATGGAGGCTCAAGGAGATGTAGCCCGTAGGGGGGTGAACTCCTTTATCATGTTGTTCCTGTTGTGCGTTTGATGGTTTATTTGCTGCAAGTATTGTTGCTGTGTATTTATTTGAAGTACATGTTTAACCATTTACAAGAACATTTGCTAACACATAAGCATTTAAAGGAAGAAGAATAAAACTTAATACATAAGTTTACA
>ML794750.1:227923-242536 GCA_009831015.1 Picea engelmannii | reverse complement strand
CTGTAATCTCAGCCTAGCCTAGGATTCCTTGCCTTGGGGTGGAGCTCGGTCCCAGCTCGGGGGTGACCCACTGTTGAGCTGATGAACAGTGTGGTCTAAGGCTGGGAGGTTCATGGAAGGCCTGCACTCGGTTGGTGATTTCTACAGCTGTTAAAAGATAAGTATTTGAATTATGCTTATGTACCATGTTTTCGCTGTGTAAATGAATTATTGTTGAATGCTATGGAATGTGTGATTATAGCAGTAAGGAGATATGTTTCACTCTGTATTTTAAATGTGTTTAATTGTGCTTAAATGCATGTGGTTATATTGGCCTGTGTTTATTATTAAAAGAGTGTACATAATATTACAAGAGCGCGTTAATCCTCTTGGTTCTTTAAAATGGTACACTACATTCCATTTGTAGCTGAGGAACATAGGGGGTTGTAGCTTCGTTCTAGTTGTAACCAGATAATTGGGGAGTTGGAGCTTCCCTCAGGTTGTAGCCTGAGAAACTAGGGGGTTGGAGCCTCCTTCTAGTTGCATCTGGGAAAAAAAGGAATGTGGTGCTTCCAATGAATGTAATTCTTCAATACATATAAGAAAAATCATTCTGTGGTTTTCTCCCTCTTTGGGTTTCCAAGTAAAACACTGGTGTAATGTGTATTTGTATGATTGTTCATTTGTTCATTGCTTATATACTATGTAGTTATTGGATGATAATGCTACATTGATATAACACTTGGATTATATGGTTAAAAATGATTAAATTTCTCTATTACTTATTCACCCCCCCTCTCAGTAATCCAACAATTGGTATCAGAGTGAGGTTCCTTCTCAAAACAATTTAACCATTGGAAGGAGATCATGGATTATTCTGAGAATGGAGTACCAATGTTTAATTGTCAAAATGGTTTTAAGTATGAGATGTGGAGCAGAAGGACAAAAGTATTTTTACACGCACAGGGACATTATGTTTGGCTATAAGTTGTTACAGGATATGATAGTTCAAAAAGGGAAAAAGCTACATCCAAGAAAGAATTGAAGAAGAATAACAAAATATCAAACGATTTCATCTGGGAAGGATTACCTAAACCGATAAGAGAAATGTTTGGTAAAGGTTTATCAACAAAATAAATTTGGGATAAGTTACATGACATATATTCTTCACCCATCACAGATTCATAAAATGCCAAAGAAGATGCAGATACAAAACAAGAAGAAAGATGCTCATCATGTCAGACAGATTCAGAAGAGGAAGAGTATGATGAAACAAAAGTTGATTACAAACAAAAATTGATCAGTGCAATTAAATATCTAAGGAAAGAAAGAGAAGAAAAAAAATCATCCAAGAAATAATTGATGAAGCACAAGAAAAGTGTTGAAGGTTCTGAAACAGATCAACAGGTTACCAAGAATTTAATAGCTCAACTAGAAGAGGCCACAATAATTGAAGAAACTCTATAATATCAAAAGAAATGTTTAGAAGACAACATAGCATCACAAAATGAAGAAGTAGAAACGAGAGAAAAGATAATGATGGATCATCTCAAGGAAATAACCAATGACTTAAACCAACTTGGGGAAGAGTTTGGTCAAAAAGAGATAAGACTGGATGAAGAAATAATTACATTGAAAATCCAACTTGAAGAAGCAAAGAGAACATAAGAGGTCATGAAGTCTCAGATAATGAAGAAAGAAGAAGAGTTTGAGAATCTTGAAGAAGAAGTTGTCACACTAAGAGTCAAAATCGTTAAGCTCAACAAGAACGTTGAAGAGACAGAAATATCCACATCAGTGGTAGAGAATGAAGAGAAGCACTCTGCATTGCTAGAAAATAAGAATGAAGAAAATAGAAAGAGGTATGTAGAGGTACTGAAAGGAAGGAATCGTGGTCGACCAGAATCTAAGAAAACTATTGAAGATACATATTCAAGAATACCATCCATGTTCAAGCCACAAAGAAACTTCAATCATGATCATGATCTGTCAAGGAAAAAATTTAGAAGGACTATGCCACAAACAATATCATTCACTCCCACATATGAAAATTTATTTTATGGTCATTGTTTTTATTGTACTAACTTTGGACATAAGGTTGCAAATTGTAGGGATTATAAAAAAAATGCTCAAGCAGACCGTGCCTATGTGGTCGCACGTAACATTGAGTGTTACAAATTTCATAACTATGGACACATAGCCAGTGATTATAGAAGCATGATCTATACTTCCATGAAAGAGAATACTAATATTATATATAAGAAGGTATGGATAAGAAAACATGAAGAACAAGTGAACAAAGACCAGGTACCAGATATTGCAAGATTGGGAATAAAATGAGATGAAAAAAATTCTACGGAGAAAAGGAAAGAGGTCAGATATAAAAATGTTTGGAAAATAAATGAAAGAAAGAAAGGAAAGGTAAATAAGGAATAGGTTAAAGAGATTGTACTTCCAAACATTGTAGTGAAAGATGAATCCACAACTGGAAACATAATAAATTTATGGTTGTTTATGTTTCCATGGATTATTTTTCTTTCAACAAAATATAAATGCCCTTCTTGTTAAACAACCATTATTTTCTTTCCATGTATGTACTAACCATATGGATAAAATTAATGACGGGTCCCTGTGATTTTCAAGGGAAACCCATCATGCTTATTCATTTGTGTATTTCTTCGACACCTTTTCAATGAGATTTTACCTCCTTGGACAAATGGTACAGGGAAAACACTTGTTTTTCGTTTGATTTTGTTTTTCCATTTTTTAATATCATTCAAATTAATTGAACCCATTTCGTCCAGGTTACGATGCTTGGTCGTCACCCCTCTTAGGATTTTAAGTCTCTCTCTCCACACCAGTAAGTATTATTACCATTTTTGGTATGTTGACTTCTACATTTTACCCATTCCATTTCTCTTAAATACTAATAACTTTCGTAAAATGTATTTGCAAGACTTGGTCCACCCAAATTGGTCTATGGCTAAACTCCGTACAAGTACTTGGGTTCCAAATTATGATGATTCATTGGAGTAAATTCAAATTCTATTTATATTTGAACTTATCTCTTAGTGGCTATAACGATAACTTCAAGGGAGATAATTTTATTTTCTAAAGAATAGTTTTGGACAATCTCCTGCACGGTTTCCCTATTTTTTTCAATTGATCCAAAATATGATGTCTAACTAAAATCTCCTCATTAGTGTTTTTACTCAAATCCTTTCTTTTTTAACATGTATGAATTTTGTTTCCATAATAATTTTCCTAATAACCTACATAATATTGATTCTGTAATGAGGGTTACATTTATCTCATATATCTATAATTTATATCAGATATATTTTCTTTTTTACTCCTGTCTTTTGAACAATGAGTTTCTTTACTTTTAATTATATTATTTAGGATTGTTTGGTGTGGAACATGGATTTGAATTTCCCTTGCATTTATAATATAAGGAAACACTATCTACATATGTAAAGCTATATGGATTTACTCTAACTTCTATTTATTTAAATCTGTATATATTAATTTACATAAACATAGATTCTATACGTACTAAATATATGATGTGGAGAAAATATTATTCCATACTAATCCGTTTTATAAAACTTTGCTCAGATATATTGTTACTCTTTTACAGTATCAAAGTATGGAAATATACAGTTTCCTATAGAATATAATCATACTTATTTAGCCTTAAATAAATACAATTAATAAAATGATCTCTACAATCTAACAAATGATTATAGACAAGGATGCATATATAAACTGAACTAAAAATATATATATTTGTAATATAGGCTAAAAATAATTGGAATAGCCACGTTCCACCCAACCGTAGTTGTAGAATATCTAATATCACCTGTCATGATCACCCCCTAGCATGACCATGAATCCATAAGGGAAAACTAAGTTTCACTCCTTAGCCACAAAACCTATGTATAGTTAAAAATAATCATTTTCCTAACAAAAAAGTGCTCATGCAACAATTGTCTTTCTCCATAGCATACTAAGGAACATCCTACGTTGCACATATGTTGTGTATATATCATTTTTCTTTGCCTAGGACTTTTTCCATCAATTTTCCTCCTTGGGAAATTTGCATCTTTACAAATCCCTAATTTTTAGGGGTTTCCACTGATAAAACTCCACTTCTGATAGTTGCAAAAATCAGCTTCGAGTTAACTCAAACATGTTCCCCACTCATGAAGTCATAGTCAACCCAATGCACCCAAATGAACATGTGCACCCATAAATCATTGTGTCACTTGGACCAGCACACCCCACCCTTGGGCACACACCCGTTTCCTTATGTTGATCGATGTGAATATTTGTGTGTGTGCCGATCAGATCATCCAACCTCTCAAGTGCACCCATTCCTTGAATGACATGCAGGTCCACTCCCTGGACATGTTCCCAAGTCGTCCTATCCTTTCCCAAACACAACCCAAGTTTCCATAAACCTTGGTAAGACAAGTAAGGTGTGTTCCCCATTGGTATTTTCTATTACCATTATGCACCCAGTGTGCTTTTGCTCACATCCACATGTCTTAAATTGTCCAACCAATCACATCCCCTTGTCTTAAATTGTCCAACCAATCACATCCCCCTTTTCTTCTCTTGTGCCACTCATCCCCAAGTCTTCCCAAAGAGTGTTTGCACTCGGTACGTGTCATGAAATACCTTACACATATGAAAAATAAAAAGTCATCTTAAGAAAAAAAATATGTGGGAAAAAGAAAGATATAACAAAATGGAATTAAAAAGATAATGAAAAAGAGTCTCTATTATGTCTCCACTAGCTAGTATGAGCTAAGGAGTTATGGGTGGGTGAAGGAGCTAACACAACATGATTAAAATTTTATCAAGAAGAGTATCTAATATGTATCAACCAAATAGTATGAGTTAAGGAATTATCATTTGATGAATTTTATCTCCGTTGAATTAATAGTTGTGTGGATGCTATGGTTGTTTCTTCGACTTTTAGAGACGTGTAGACAAGTTTTATCAATTAGAATTTGTTTTTATGGGTTGGAGGCGAAGGTTGGTCTTTGTTTCAATGAATCCCTAAAAATGGATTTTCCTACAATGAGGGAGAGTTATTCATTTTTATGATATTATTTATAAAACTTATAACTTGTCCAAATATCTATTTGAATTATAAGTTTAGAATTTGATGAGTCAATAAGAATTATTGACACATCATCGTCAAGATAGTCCCGTTTTTACGGATTTGTAGTGTGAAAAAATATAATATAATTTGTTTTGACATTTTGTGTTTGATTTAATTAAACATTTAAAGATAGTGTATTTAGAAATATTCATATTTTAGTATTGTTTTCAGTATCCTAGTTTTAGGACATGCCTCAAACACAATTCTACTTGAATCTAAAAGGTTTTTTTTTTTATTAAATATAAAAAAATAAAGATTTCCATTTTTTTTAATCTCGTGAATTTTTCTTTATAAAATTTTAAACTTACAGAAATATAAAGACTTATTGTATATATATATTTTTTAATTTAAATGTTTGATTAAAAATTTTCATATTAGATGTATATAGAAAAATTGTTTTTTTAGAACATTTAAGAAGATGTCTGCTTCTTTTCACTCCCTTAACTAAGGATGTTCTAAAAATAAACACTACATTTTTTTTTCCTTTTTGTATTGATATGAGAGCATTGGAATTTTAGAGAACTTGTTAATTGCATTGCATTATTTTACTTGGTCAAATGTAGTAGTTCATTTTTTTTTTTTTGAGTCTAATTCAATTCAATCAAGCTTCCATTTCATAATTTTAAACTTCCATTTCATAATTTTAAAGGAGAAATTATCTACGGAAACTAGTGATGCACAAAGGATTCATTATTTATGCCTATATCATTATCAACATCAACTTCAAAAAGGGTGTTGAAGGATAGTTTCTAAAAATTGTAGGCTCAAATTCTATTATATACTTATGTACTTCCTCCTATTAGTGATATTAGTGATTTTTGTTTATATCTTTTCACATATTGGGCTTCTTGTTGTTCCATTTTTTAACATAAAAAACATTTACCCACCCTTTGATGAGTAGTCATATTACCATTTTTGAAACATAATTTGCATTGAAGGAAAAATGTATGTAGCGTAGTAGTTGTGTCCCAAGTTACTAATCTTAATTTTTACTATAATTTTATGTAAATTCTCTTTGCTCAAATAAGATTAAATGTCAATCTATGAATACATTGAGTTTATAATATTATTTTTCTTCAAAACTAAGTTAAAGAATTATAGAAAGTGAGACTCAAAATTATATAGAGATAGAAAAATTTTACCCAAATAAAAACTTCTATTAATAACTTTTATTAAGGACTTTGAATGTGGATTGAAGTTAAAAAGTTATGAATTCATATATAATCCATTTTTCTTTGTAAACAAATTAGGTACTTTAATAAGTAATAATGTTTAGTACACCCTTGGCACATGACTTGATTAAAACTAGACCATCTTGGAATCATTTCAAAGATTCTAAAATCAAAATTCATAGTTTTTTTTAGGGATGGGCATGAGACATTAAATTTTTCTATTCCTTATTTCTTTAATGATAATCCTCTTTCAACTTGGCTAATGTAAGAACAAGTTAAAAAAACTGCAATTGAGGTTCACTTATCCATGTAGTAGGATGGGATATTATTAGTTGTGTTGGTCAAGGATAATCATCTTTCAACTTGATCATGTAGGATCAAGCTTAAAAATTGGCATAGGAAAATGAATATTTATCGGGAATTGAATCAACAATAACCATAACACTACTTATGTAAGTTAGGATTAAATTTAAATCCCATGTCAAATTTGTATGATAAAAAATATTTTTTCAACTTTCACCAAAGTATATTTTCTATGGGTTTTGAAATCAATCTCTTTCGAGTGAACTTATGATTTTTACAAATTCAATACCTATTCCATCAAACAAAAGAACACTAAAAAACGTTTAAACCAAATACTTTTCCTAAATAAACGAGTGTTAAAACACAAAAGAAAAAATAAATAAGTTTTTAAACCTTATTTGATTCTACTTCATTAACTTAACCCCCTCTTTTTAATGGATAAAATTAAACACTACATGAAAATGTAATAAATATCTACAAAATTCATTCATGATTTCAAAATTGAAACCATCAATCATCCATTATTCATAATTTCAACCCATCATTTCATACCAACAAGAACATACAATCATTGAATTTATGTTTGATGGATACAATCATTGAATTTATGTTTGATGGAGATAGTTCTCCTTTTTAACACTTTGTTATAATAAGTATCAATTTCATGTTACTTTTATTATTAATTTGAGCTATAAAAACATTAAATAAATAAAATTTAAACAATCTATTCATTTCTTTTATTTTTATTTTTTAATCTATTTAATTTTTATTTTTTAATCAATACAAATAATAATAGATTTATTTATTTCTAGTTTTGATTTTTAAATCTTATGTTTCAAAACCATTATCTCAACTTATACGGATTAAGTATTTTAATTCATGAAATAAAACATTTTATTTTTCCAATTTTATTTTTAATTTAGATATTTAATAACTATTATATAACTAACTTATAGTTTTAAATGGCTCTCAAAAGTTATAAAGAACTTAAAAAAAATGTTTAAATTAACCACTGCTTTTACCTTTTTCAAAATCAATCAACTTGTACTCACTAAATATCTTAATCGATTTGTAATCACTGAATATTTTATTCAATGAAATGAAACACTAAACTTTCTCTTATCTTTGACTCTCATATTTCAAAACCATTAAATAATTAATTTATAATTTTCAATTGACTAATAAAAAAACCTTAAAAATAAAGTATAATTAATTTATCATTTTTTTTTAAATAAAGTATAATTAATTTATCATTTTTTTTTTTTGTAAGTAAGTTTTTTTTGTATTATATATAAAAAGCCTTCTGAAGTTCAAGATCCAGAGTACATAGCCAAGTCAAGTGGTTGTAATTGCTGAACTGCTCCATAGGGAGAAACCAGTTCAGCCAACCATATTAATCTAGTTACAAAATTGCTGACATTCTAGATAAAAACTAGACAAATTAAYTACCCTGAGAGCTAAAGTAAGGAACCAGCTGTGTGTATTCTGGCACATACTCTGGCAGGAGGCCTGGCCAGGGTTCTTCAATGACAGGTGTCCCGCCGCTGAGTGTCCATTGCATGTCCGTGGCGCCATCTGTCTTGGTCTCATCAGCTTCCAACTTTGCATTTGCCTCCGAGGTAGGCTGCAGGAGTCTGGGGCTTTTTTCGTCCACCTCTGCTGCCGTGACTTGATCGGCTTCTTCACGTTCATTGCTGGCCGGGGTCTCCACGCTCACGGAGTCTGTCTTCTCCTCAGACTGCAGGCTCCCCTCTGTATCCTCGTGAAGATGGTTGCCCGCGTGGTCACTGAGAGAAGCATCGCTGGTGTCTTCTGGGGAGGGTGCGGGGGGATTGGCGAGGAGATGAAGCAGGACGGTCAGCCTCCCCTCCAGTTGCTGAACCCAAAAATGGAGGTCGTTCACCCCGTCGCGAAGCTCAAAGACAAGGTCATGTAAAATGGCATATTTTTCACGCGGAAGGTCTGGGCATGGCAAGTTTGTTGTGCTGCGCCGACCATGAACAGGCGCTAAGGGGGGAGGGGGGTGCTGGGCAGTAGAGGACCACCAGGTATTAAAAACATCGATGATAGCTAGACCCTCGAGAGCCTGGGTGGATGAACCGGAAGGCGAGGTGGAAGTGCGGGGCCGCCGGGGGTGCCAGGGTGAGCCGCGCCGTGGCCGCATTCTCTGTCGCGGCATGGTGTGGATTGGCTGCTGTAGAGAGTCTACAGAGCCAGGGTGAAGGGCAAAGAGCAGCAAAGAAACCATAAACACTGCCGAACCAGAAACAGAGTGAAGCTGCCGAGCGATAAGGTAAGACCGAGAGTGCATTGTGCAATTCATAAGGGTGGTCGAGGGATGGTAAGTTAATGCCTCTCCCATCCGTGTGAATGCAGTTTTAATGCTCGGGGATGGCGGCAACAGCAGGCACGAGCCGAGCACATGGCTCCGTGCCATGCTGGCTTCCCCTTTCCATCTCTGCGCGCCAGGTGGTGGCCACTAACACCCCATCCGGGTGAATTAATTTATCATTTTCAATCACTCTTGAAATTGACTAATAAAAAAACTTAAAAATAAAATATAATTAATTTATCATTTCCAATCACTCTTGAAAGTGACAATAATAAAAAATAAATAAAAGAAAAATAATATATATATATATATATATATATATAAATGAAAATGAAAAATATACTGCATATTATGGAGGCCAATTCATATTTGAAAGGGTGATGATGCAATATGGAGCATGAACAGACCAATGGAATCATATATGCCATATGTTCTTGATACATTTACCTATTGCCTGAAGATTCATAGAATGAGATAAATTCAATAACATGAATAAATGGGAGATATTATTATAGTTTTCCAAATTGATATAAGTAAAATGGTATGAGCTACTGTTGTAATTTTTCAAATTGAAATCATCTAACAGGTATGCTATGGTAAATTGGTTAGCTGAGGAGTTCAGAGTCATGTAGAATATGTTTAAAAGGAGATATCAATCTGATCTTAGGAGATTTCTAAATATATGTTCACACAAACGATTTATCGCAAACCAAGGGAACTACCTTAGGAAACCAAAGGTGATCGCCTACCTAAAATAACTTTTTGATCCATGGAAATGCCGCAGTCTCTATGTTTTCTGCTGTCAGGAGCACATGCCGCCACTATGGAAACCAAGAATATTTCAAATATGACATGATTAAGGAACGAAAGGATGGATCAACTGTTTCCTGTGTTGATTAGGTAGAATTGCATCACCTGGCACTGACATTTCCTTTCCCATGGGCCACCCGTAGCCCCCACACCATGCACTAAATTCAAATTTGTGAAGCAAATCATGACAAGGTCTTTGAGCATCTCATTTTCCACAGCCACCTCGCATCTCACAGGGGCGGTGGGCGCCCGTCACATTGCTCCCGAGTTCCACACATAAACAAGAAAATGTCAAATTATCCGTTCAGCCAAATCCGGGTATCGGTGCTTGGAATCTTTGCGTCTCCTCTGTTCATTCTGACTACCGCCGGAATGTCCTGCAGCGCCGGCCTATGTTTTTCTTCTAAAATTATCGCATTTAGAATATTTAGGGATATATACTTTCATGTGTTAAATTATAATATTAAAAAATTAAATAAAAAAATATTGAAATTTCTGGAAGAAGTAGTTTATCATAATAATAAAAAATAATAATTATATATTTCTAGAATAAAGTAAACGTGTATATATATTAATCATGAATATTTTGAATACTTAAATAATTAAGTTTTATTTTTTCTAATCCTTTCCGATGCTTATTCTATCCCATGTTACCATGGATCTATATCAAATATTATATCAACACAACCATTATTTAAAAGTATAAAATTATTCAATTGCAAATATATACAATTCCTAAAAAAAAATTAAAATTAGGATAACAATGCAAGCTTAATTTTACTTTGGTTCAATTGTCACTTTTGTGTCCCTTCGCAACTCCTGCAACAATCATAGTAATTATCTTTCGTAGTAGCCCGTATACCAAATATTATATCAACACCACCATTATTAAATTAATTAGAAATATAAAATTATTCATTTGTAAATATATACAATTCCTAAAAAGATTAGGATAACAATGCAAGCTTAATTTTACTTTGGTTCAATTGTCACCTTTGTGTCCCTTTGCGACTCCTGCAATAATCATACAATCATAGTAATTATCTTTCATAGTAGTCCATATACATTAGAAAATATATATAACCCAACATTTCTTAGCATTATTTCTTTTGTATAATTATTTTAAAATAGTTTTAAATTTTTCTCTCACCATAAATTTGATAAGATAGGATTTTGACATCACTTTTAGGCATGATTATATTTTTCTCACTATTTAATTTTTCTCATGATGGAAACACATTGTTAGGGATTTTTTCCAATTTTGAAAAATAAATTATTACAAATTAAACAACTTTATTATTTTGTCTATTGTAATTAGATTTTAAGAATAAAAGGAAGAAAGTGGCAATGTAGTGAGTACTGGTAAAGAGTAAACTAAAAGAAGAGTAAACTAAAACAAACATACAATGGAATATGGATAATAAATAAACACACTAGAATTTATAAAATGATTAATGTTCAACTTAGCACCCTAATAAGAATTGAAATATTTTTCTGAAATCAAGATCAACATGAACTAATTTTCTAAAAAAAATCTATTAAAATACAATACCATGAGAATATATTTTTATACAGATCGTAGGGTTCAAAGGCGAGCAACATGGTAGTCAGAGGAGGAGGGAGCGTGACTCCCTCCTAGAAACAAGTGGTGGTGGACAAAGGGAAAGGCCCATGCAGAATAGGATTCAATACCTCACTGTCGGGTCCCTCGAGATTGGTGTTAGAACACCGTAGTGAGGAAACCTACGAGAAACGAGACATAACATGGGAGGAGAATAAAGAGACCCATGGCAAGTTGCCTGAGCCCTCAAACCCATCGGGGGTGGGAGGGAAGACCCATGCAAAACAATGACAACATTGATCCCAAAAGTGATTCTAGAAGACGCGCAGATGCAAGAATATAGGGACCAAATGAAGAACAGTGTATCCACGCAAGCTATAACGAGGATAGGAAAAAATAGGCAAACCATTTGCGTTAGGAGTGGGAAACGAGATGTAAACAAGAGGAGATCTCGTGGAGACAAAATTCCAGAGTGAGATGGTTAAAGGAAGGAGAAAAAAATACAAAGTTCTTCCATAGGTCGACTTTAGCAAGAAGAACACATAATAGAATTTTGAAGATCCGTGACCAGGAAGGGATAGAGAAATAATCCCACCGGGACATTGAAAATACTCTTGTCAATCATTTCAAAATATAGCAAGAGAACCAAACTTGGATAGATGTGAAGTAATCCATAGGATCTTAAGGAATATACCCAACTTGTTCATAGAAGATCCGAACTTGAATATAAATAAACCAATATCTCCTGAACAGGTGGACCAAGTGATCTAGGAAATGTCGAATGGGAAAGCCCCGTGACCTAATGGTTTTATTGCAAACTTCTTCAAAGCATGCTAGGATGTGGTCAAATATGACATCCATTGCATAATGGAAGACTCAAGATGCTCGACCTCAATCCTGAAATCCCTGAACTCCACTTTGATAACCTTGATGCCCAATAAAATGAGGCGAGAACTACAGACAGGTTCAGACCAACCTCCCTTTGTAATTTGGTGTAAAATATTATATTTAAAGTTATTGCTAATAAACTGAATCCCATACTCCCCATTGTGATTTCAAAGGAACAATCAGGCTTTGTTGAGGAAAGGAAAATAATGAATAACATAATTCTGTCCCATGAAATAATCCATACTCTGAAGAGTATGAAAAAAATACAAAATGATAATCCAACTTGACTTTCCCAAAGAATACACCAAACTAAGCTGAAACTATATGGAAAAAGAATTGGAAGCCTTTGGCTTTGACAAGCACTGGATCAACTGAGCAATGACCCTAACGTCTACAACTATCTTCTCACTATTGGTCAATGGAGCCCCAACAAAACCGTTTTACCCTTCCAGGGGCCTCAGAGAAGGGGATCCATTATCACCCTTCTTATTTATCATTATGATGGAAGGGTTGAGTAGAACCATAAAAGCTGCAATAGAAGAAGGAATACACAAGGAATCAGACTGTATTAAGAGTGCCCTACAACAATTCGTCAATAGTTTGTGGATGATACATTGCTACATGGAATCCCCACTGTCAAGGAAACTAGATCCTACAAGAAGATCCGAGTTGATTTCGGAGAAGCCTCAAGGACAAAGATAAACCACTCAAAATCTATGATTTACTTCTTCAACACCAATATTGGCATCCAAAGGAATCTCTCCAACATCATGGGGTTTGAGAGGAAAACCTTTCTCAATAGATATCTGGTTGTGTCCCTAATGAACAAAGAAAGTAAATACACTACCTAGAAAGGGATCATCACCAAGATGCAAGAGAGAGTAAAACGATGGACGTACAAAACCCTCAATTTAGTTGAGAGCTTGATTCTAACAAATACAATCTTACAAGCGATTCCAACATGTTCAATGTCTGTCTTCCTAGCCCCCAAAGGTATTTTACAGAAAATCATGACAATCCAAATAAATTTCTTATGGAGAGGCATAAAGGATAAAAAAAAATGGGCCCTAGTGGAATGGGAGAAAATATGTTGGCCAAAGAGAAAACAGGTTCTTGGTCTACAAGACCCATAGGTAACAAATGAATCCTATGAAGAAAAACTATGGTGGAGATGGATTAAAGATAGTTCGATGTCGTGGGCTAACTTGTGGAAAGAAAAATATGCTCCAGGTATCAATCACTAGGAGCTAATCAGGTTCAAAGGCCCATGAGAAGGATCAACCATCTGGCCATTAGCATGGAGGAATAAAAAGTGGATCCAAAAACACAGTTTCTGGGAAATTTGGAATGGACAAATAACAACATTTTGGGAAGGTGCGTGGAAATAAGAACCCTGGATGGAAAACAAAGACAGAGACGAGATAAAACAAGAGATGCATTTAGAATTTTTAGGTATATATACATTCATGTATTAAGTTATAATATTAATAAGTGAAATAAAAAAATATTGAAATCTTAAAAAAAAAATAGTTAATCATAATAATAAAAAATAAAAACTATCACCATAATAATTATATATTTCTACAATAAAATAAACCAACATATATACATTTTAATCATGAATATTTTTAACACCTAGATAGTTAAGTTTTTATTTTTTCTAATCCTTTCCATGCTTATTCCATCCCATGTTAACATGGATCTATACCAAATATTATATCAACACGAACATTATTAATTGGAAATATACAATTTCCCGGATGGGGTGACAGGGCGATTCAAGCGACCACGTGGAGGCGAGCGGGGCAGTGGCGGCATGGGACTACCCGGCTCGCACCAAAGGAACATTAATACGCCATGAATTCGCACCAGCGCAGTCACTCATGGAGCCTGCCCGCACAGGGGGAAGGTACCAGTACTAAGTTTCAAACATTAATGTTGGAAGCGATGGCGGTGATAATTGCAATTGGTATATTGCTCGGGTTCATAGCTCGCAGGATCACTCCGGATTGTCGAGAGCGCTTGGGACACTCTGTCTCACAGCAGCTTCAACCTCACCACCAGATTACTCACGACCTACTGACAGAGCCGCTCTATCTGTTCGCGTCACCTCGTTGCTTCGTTATGCCTCGGCTCAGGGGGACCCCTCGAGGAGGAGCGGCTTGGCAGGTGGCCAAATCGCGAAGAAAGTGCCAGGAGACTTTTGTAAAAGCAATGGCTATAGCAGCCAGGAGAAGAAGAATGAGGGGCTAGGCAATTATCGAGGAGGAGATCCCAGGCGCAGAACAAGACAACCCCCCTGTTCTCACCCTGTTCACGGTCCCTGAACTCCGGAATCCCTGCTCGCAATTCGATCAGGCAGAGGCCAGCGGAAGGAGCAACCGCGACGACAGTG
>ML794750.1:182728-206259 GCA_009831015.1 Picea engelmannii | reverse complement strand
AGGCCAAGTACACATCCCCTCCTTCTTCCTTGGAGGTATTTTCTTCTATAGAAGAAGATTCTTCAGATCCCTTCTTTTTCTCAACTTTGGATCTACACTACTTCTTGTAGTGCCCTTCTTTTCCACACCTCCAACATACCCTTGCAAACTTTCTAGAAGATTTAGATCTACCCTTAGACTTATATCTCCCACTTGAGAAATTAGATTTATTTCTTTCCTAGGAATGTCCTCCTGCAAATAATGCGTCTGTGCTATGTCCTTCCATATTCTTTCATCTCATCTCCTCCAACAACAAGGACGAGACCACTTATTCAAACTTCAAATAAGTTGTATTACTACCTATGGCCACAACCAAACTATCCCATGAGTCTGGTAAAGAACACAACAAACTGATACATTTATCTTCATCTGAAATTTTAATATCAACAGATACTAACTGACTTACCACAGTATTGAAGGCATTCAAATGCTCTGCTACCAAGTCTCCATCTCTCATCCTCAAGTTATACAGCTTGTTTCTCAGGAATAGTTTATTTACCAGGGAATTAGACTAATACAACTTCCCCAACTTTTCCCATAAATCCTTGGTTGTAGCTTCCTCTGACACATTCGATAATATTGAATCAGAGAGACACAATTGAATTGTGATCTTTGCCTTCCGATCCATATTTTTCCAGTCATCTGCAGAAGTTCCTGTAGGTGCAATACCTGGATATACTGCAATCCACTGATCTCTGTCCTCCAAAAGATCTTCCATATTGAGCTTCTACAGCTCAAATCTTTTCCCATTAAACTTCTCAATCTCCATCTTCGAATTGCTTTCCATTTCTTTTCACCTAAAAAACAATACCGCAGATCTCCCACTGTAACAAGGCTTATCACAGTCTCGAGCCAAATCCTTGACGACAAAGGCGTCCCCTTAAAGCCAATAAAGCTCTGATACCAAATGTAAATTCTAAACTTGTACAATATCTATTGCAAACTGATATTCAGAAAAGAACAAAAAAGATACAATGGCAAATACAAATATTACATAGAGATTTTTCACCTGGAAACCCAAACCGGGAAAACTAGCATATATTATATTCATACATTGTGTTAGATTGTTTACAATACAATATAAATATAGGAGCCAGCGGCATCCAAAACCCTAACCCAATGATCTGGATTAGTCCAAAACCCTAATTCCTTAACCGGAAATAGAAAACCATGTGACGAAAAACCACCTAAATATCATGTGGTCCCGGAAATATGTTGTCCCGGTAATATGTCGTCCTGGAAATATGTCGTCCTGGAAATATGTCATCCCAGAAATATGGCCCCCTCTCTAACCCCCCTGCGCGCCCGGCGCAAACGCTCAGACACTACTACTCATGCAAAGAATATAACACATACCCAACATTATGCATGGGAAATGAGAATGAGGAGGAGGAGTTTTTTAGAGAAAATAGGGGAAAATAGTTTTGGATATTTTTAGATAAGAAAAAAAGAGAGCTAAATCTAATATAAAACAAATTGGCCATGAAAAGAAGCTTTTACTTTAGACCTAGAAAAATGACAAGAGGCCAAGAAAATTATACAGAGGCTTGAGATATCAACTTGAACCTTATATGAACACATTAAAGAGCATTGGAGGGAATAATTTCTAGGGCACTAGGTAGAAGAGAAGGAAGTACTCCTTGTGTTCTATGGGGAATGTAATGTGGGTGTCTAAGAGCTTCTCTATTCTCAAAAAATATTGGTAATGGGAATTTCTTGGCTTGGACCTCTTTACCATGAATTCAAAATTCTTATTCTCCCATTTTTCCCTACTGTTATCCTAACCTGACTAGGGGGTGGTGTCCATAGTGGATTACCTATGGTTTAGTGAAAATTGCAAGCTCAACCGGTTTTCTTGTTTGTATCGTTCAAATAGATAAGTTCTCACTTGCATTCTATAGACCCTTATGAATGTTGGATAAATAAATTTGTATAATGGTTGAATTAGTAGTTAGATATCATCTTTATTTTATGTTAATATGTTATATATATTGTTTACTAGATCTGGATGGTTCATGATTAAGAAAATTTATGTTTATGATATTTTTAGATATGTTTATGGATATATAACACACCATTTTCCCCAAAGAATGTGATCATGTTTAAGACTGCATGTATTGTGATTAGTGAAGCATCTAATTTTTTTTATGATAACAAAAACACCAGACAAGTAGTTGAGAGGTAATCCTTGCAGTATTGGCCATGATATCATGAGTGGGACTATGATGTTTATGTGAATAAAATATGAAGCTTTCCCAAAACTCCTATTTACACCTGGAAAACCTTGAATGGATAACACATCTTAGGTATCATGTTCACCTTGATCACGCGAAACTCATTAATGACATTTGATTTGGGTAGCTAGATTAGTTATGACTATATTCAGAATTGGTACTTTGAAGAGTGAAAATGTTTTTGTAGTGTCATCCAAAAGTAAGCAGAACATGCCCCTTCAATTTGGGAGATTTACCATGGAACCTTACATTTGATAGAATCCAGAGGGGATCTCAAGGAATAGAGATAAATTTATAGAAGAGAAAAATGAATAAGTAGGAAGAGGGAAAAGAAAAAAGGCACACATAGAAGGCACATGCGACATACCTAATGTGCCAAAAAAATAGAGGGAGCAATAATTTATAGAGGGGACTAGCCAGAATCATAAGAAGATGGTGATGCATGCAACCATACAAAGTTCACACATATAACACTGATTAAAAGAGAGAAACTGGGAAGTTTTCTTGAGTATGATAGAAAGATTTCCCAAGATTGGAATGGTCGCCTTGGAACAAAAGAGACCTGTGTCTAGGCTAGAGAAAATAGGGTCATGAATTGGTGCTTGTTGGAAATAAATTGGGATTGGTAAGGGGAGGATGCAAAGGGACTATGTATCAAATAATGGACTCCCTTGTGCAGAGGAAATCTATTCGGGGGGCACTTGATAAACTCATGAAGGTGCTGAGCTCAGTGGGAATATGGAATTTTTTGTTGTTTCTAGTGGAGTGAAGGACGATAACCTTCCTGATCCATTTCGTGACTTGTTGATTGAACCCGTGAGATTCCCTTGGTTATATCATGGCCTTGCATGAGGGTGGCATGATGAAGAAGAGAAAATATTGAAGCATAGTCTATGGTGGGATGGAAAGGCATTCACTCTTAGTTAGTCGGATGGTTGAATATTTCACTGAACAGATAAGTGTTCTATTGATATGTCCATTGAACTTTTATTGATGGTTGTAAACTTTATTTTGTTCATGATTATAGCTTGAATATGATGAATTCTTGTTAGTTCCGAGCTAAATTGGGTAACACAATATCCTATTAATTAGTAAATTAAGTAACTGTGATGATCATGTATGGAGGTAAATATAGAAGGATAAACGTATGCTTTTCGTAGTCCTTTGAAATGGAAAGTTTGCAGGATGTAAAATATTTGTTTTGGTATCTAGGTAGAAGGTTTATTGATTCCTGAGGAGGTGAGATGAGAGCCTGAGGGAGTTGACTTAAAACCCTTGAATGAAGGTGCCTGGAAAGAATATGGGACTGCTAAAGTCCAACAATACTCCTTAAACCTGTTGGAATCCTTGTTTAAACCTAAAGGAAATGGAAGTTGTTGATCCGATGAAGAGACCAAATCTCGATCATTCGCCAAAGATATAGGATGTAGAGGAAGTCTATCATAAGGTGAAGTCTTTGAGATTTTTTTTTATATGAATTCATAGTGAATTTTCGATCAGGGAGTTATGAGACAATGTGAGTCATAGATATATCAGAGGATGGGTCAATCAGATATGGACTGTAGATACCTTGATGCACTAAGTTGACCAACATATCGGGAAAGTGGTTTTTGAGAAGCCCTGGGAAAAGGGGGAAAACAATGTTTTCGATTAGAAATGTCTGATGCCAAGAGTCTGAGAGTAATTGGAGCCATTTATCTATCAATTTTGGAGTTGGAAGGTTCTAAGACATTGGATATAGAATGATCTATCCTGAAGGAAGAAGCCTGCTAAAGTATTTTTGTTAGTTAAACACCGAGCAGGTGTGACATCAAATATATCTCTGATCATTAGATGTTAGGACATGATGATCGTCAGATCCATTGGATGATTCCTTGATCATGAAGTATTGATTGGGAAGTAGTGTGATCACATAGAATGGAAATTTATAATGGTGGAATCCCATGTGGATAGTAAATATTGATATCCGAGTGAGGTAGACCGGTAAGTTCACAATCATATATTTTCTTGTAGGCCCCACCTACCAAGCATTAAGTCGGGATTGAACAAGATGTTATTTGTTTCTTAGTTTTAAGGTGTCGAGTAAATCAAAACCATTTATTTCCTAACTCAAAGATCGTTAGGTATATTGGGAGTAGAGGTATTGGATAAGTTTCACCGAGAATGAAATATGGGTTGTATGACTATATTTCCCTATGGGAAAGAATCATGATTCACTGCGGACCATTGATATGGATGAATTAGGTGATTCAAATTCATTCGATAGGGGATTTTTATTCATTGGTCTATGTGGTTTCATCCTGATAAGGGATTTGTTGGGAAGAAGAGGGTGATGATTTTATGGAATTGTCACTGCAACATTGCACACATGCTTCCCTATACTATAGTGTAGAAGATGAATAAGAATCCCATGTGTGTGCCATGTGGGATAGTTGTTGAATACGTTTGTATACCCATGAAAAAAATCTTAGTGGAAGATGAATTTTTTACATCTAACCATCCTAAGAGGGTTTGGGGGGTTGGGTGTTCTACCGAGTGGTATCAAATCAGAGTTCAAATGCTAGGCTTAAATGGGTCACCAAGGATGAATGTATGATTATGAAATCTTTACTTGATGAAAGTATATGCTCTATTTTTTATTGATTTAATTGTGCTAAGGAGTGCTAACAACCATTTTTGATCTGGATTGATAAACAAGAATGGAGTCATGGTTCAGGATTTTCAAAGTGGGTTGAAGTTTGACAAGGACAAGAATTTTATGCCAATATTTTTTGTCAAATGTAATGGCTAATAGTATTTCATTTTTTCAACATGTAGGACCTAATTAAAATGAAAAAAATTGAATGGTGTAGCATAGTATGGAGGACACCTCACACTTATGAGATCAAGAATAAAATGGAAGAAGGGTGAGAGAAACCCCTATAGAGGCGGTATCCAAAGTAACAAGTAAGAAAGTAGATAGTGAAAGGCTCATGAGAGCTTAGGCCAAGTAGGAAGAGTTAAATGTAGTGTTACTGTAGATTCTATCCGAGTTTCAAAAGCATTTGCAACAAGGTCCAACCATTAGTAATGAAATACCAGAATAGTGAGATAAATTGAAGAGTCCTTCAAATGTCCAGAAGCATGGACCAGCTCAGAGTAATGTGGGAAGGTGTTCTTTGAGGAAAATGCCTCGATATGGTAAGATAAATAGGGCTAGTGGGGATACTTCCACATAGTCATCTTGCATGAATAGTGCTATAGAGGAATTGTCCAATAGTGACACTGGGTCAAATTTTCTCAAGAATAAGAACAAACATTCACAAATTTCTTTGAAGGAAGTGTTCAAGAAGGATAAGATTCCTAATTTTGGTGGAAAAATCAAGAAAGGAGAAGAAGTCAAGTCTTGGATGTTATGATTAAGGAAGTATTTTTGAGTGGATAATTACTCGAAAAATACAAAGGAAAAGACAACGATTTTCAATCTGAATGGAGGAGCTTCCATATGGTGGGAGGACCTCAAGGAAGTTAAGGGATTGAAGGAAAGTAAACTAACCTACAAGTAATTCAAGAAGTATTTCAGGAAGGCATATCGATCAAAGAAGTACTATAATGGTAATATTAAAGAGTTCCATGAACACGAGTTGGGGAAACTTACCATGGATTCTTACACAAAGAGTTTCTTGATGTTGTTGAGGTATTTTCCTTACCTCAAGGATGAGAAATCAAGAATACAACACTTCCTTAGTGGATTACCAGAGTTTTATCAAGATAGGATTGTGTTCGATGAGCCTAAGACCTTGGAAGATACTATTAGGAAGGATGAGTTTTTCTATGACCAATCCAAGCATAGGTAGGAGCATCTCAAGCACTGGAAGAGAAAAGATAAAATTGGATTTCATAGGAAGGGATTTAAATCATCCCAATATAAGAATCTAATAAAATTTTCTCATATCGGTCATTCGAGCATAAGTATGCACCAACATAACTTTCTATCACTGGGTGGAAATAAGCCAATAGAGCAGGTAAAAGATAAGGTAGAGTAGAAACATAAAGGACATACACAATGTTGGGGTTGTGTAGAGGCTGATATGTTGAGATATTTCCCTCACGGACACCAAGACAAAAAAATAATTTACCATTTTCAATAGGTTACTACAATCAATGATGTTGCTAGAAGTGTGCTGAGAATTTATGAAGTTGTTGAGAATAAACAAGAATACCAAAAAGATTTTGTGGTGGATTTGGAAGTTATAATTACCAAGAAACCCATTTATATTCTCATTGAACCTGGTTATAACCTTATCTATGTTTCACCACAAGTTGTTAAGGCATGTTCTTTATAGAGAATGAAGCATGGTTGGTTCAGTTAGCCACAGGGAATAAGAGAAAGGTAACAGAGGTAATAAAGACATGTCCATTTGAAATGAGTGGATTTCATATGAGAGCAACCTTAAAAATAGTACCCTTGGAATTAGATGGTGTGCTGATAGGAATGGATTGGTTGGTTTTCCATAGAGAAATATTGAACTTCTATGAAAAGACCCTAGAATGCGAACATGAAGAAGGAAACATGAGGGTGTTGCAACGCATTCAAAATCCAATATCAGTGAGGTAGATATCAACATTGAAACTCCATAAGTTTAGTAAAACAGGGTGTCCCTTGTACGGATTACAAGTTCTTAATGCAACATATCATAAGGAGATGAGGATTGAGGATCACCTAGTGTTGTGGAAATTTAAATATGTATTTCCATAAGAGGTGCCCAGAATTCCTCGTAGAAGAGATATCGATTTCTCAATAGATCTTGTACAAGGGGTAGTACCAACATTGAAAGTAACCTGCATAATGAGTACACTAGAGCTGGTAGAATTAAAAGTACAATTAAATGAGATGATGGATAAAGGGTATATTAGGCCAAGTGTATCCCTATGGGGAGAAACCACATTGTTCATAGATAATATGGATGGTGCCTTGTGATTGTTCATTGAATATAGATAATTGAATAAGATAACCATTAATAACAATTACCCATTTCCCAGGATTGATGATATTTTTTATTAGCTGATCTGAAATCCACTTACTTGATTTGTAAATAAACTAAGCATAAATTGTCTTTACTTAAATTATAAATATTAAAATCACAATTGAAAATCTAAATTGAAGAAATGAACAACAAAAGGACAAAACACAAGTTTTTAACAGAGTTCACCCATATTGGGATACATCTTCAGGCCTTCTTCAACCATGCAATCGCCCCATTAATATAATGAAAAGCACTTCAAAGGATTTATTACATTAAAATGGTTCTGAAACTTGCAATAAAGCATCTTTGGTCGGTAGTATTCCAGCGATAATCTATTGGGTTTGGTCCGACAAGGTCGGGGGTTAGACCCTCCTAATGATTGCTTTAGAGTTGATAAGGCCCTTTTGGGTTATTCTATCCTGCCACATGGTGGCCTCTGATTGGCCCATGTGGCAACCACGTGCATGCTCAGTCGTCTTCGTGCATCATCCTTCCATGTCAACTCCATGCCATCCTGTCACATCCTCATTTATATTGTCCAATCAACCCACAACCTTAGAATGTGTACAAGCTATTTAACATGCCATGTCAACACACATATTGTCCAATCAACATGTCACGTCATCATTCATATGATCTAGTTAGCATGCCACATCAACATATGTATGATCCATACATAAAACCACATCAACATCCGTACTTCCACCTATTAGGTCTATACTACGACATGCATTTTTTGTAATTACATGTTTCTTGTCTCTACTACCATGTTTCATGGCCATAATTGCACATGTCACATCCTGGTGATGCCACGTGTCAACCCCACTAACCTTTTTTCACATGTTTGGGAAAAACTTATGAACGCGAGAAATTTCTCATATGACCTTAGTTTGAGCCTGCTCAAGTTACATTGGAAATATCTCGTTGAGCTATTTGACATGAGTACATTTATATCAAAATTCATGAACATCAATTATACTTAGTTGTAAAGATCCTCCTGGGTCATTAGGTCAAATGAGCTATAGTCTTCTCTAAAATTAACTTGAGATCGAGATATCACCAAGTCAGGATTAGGGATGAATACATCCACAATAAAAAATTTAGAACAAGATATGGGTACTATGAGTTCGTAGTGGTTCCATTTTGGCTTACCAACACACTAGCCACCCTTATGTGCTTAATGAATAGTGTTCTCAACAAATATTTGGATAATTTTGTTCTTGTGTTTGTTAACGATATCCTGGTATATTCCAAGACCAAGGAAGAGCACGAGGAACATCTTAGGTTTGTGTTACAGGTGTTAAGATATCATCTTTGAGAAGGCGATCTAGTATTTGGGCAACACAATCTTAGAAGAGGGAGTGGCAATAGCTCTCGAGAATATCAAGGAAATAATGGATTCACCATCTCCTTCAAATGTAGCTAAGGTAAGATCATTTATGGGATTAACTAGACACTATGGAAGGTTTATTAATGTATTTTCCAATATTGGTCATCCCATTATCTCATTATAAAGAAAAGAGATGAATATTGTGTGGTTAGTACAGTGTGAATCCATATTTCATCCACTAAAATATATCTTGACCAATTCCCTTGTTTTAGAGAATTGAGACCTAGAGAAATATTTATTAGTTTTCAATGATGCTTGCAAATAAGGAATTAGTGTAGTCCTCATGCATGATAGACACATGATTTGTTATGAATCAAGGAAATTGAATGAGAATGAGAAACAATATGTCACCCATCACTTAGAATTTGCAACAATCATGCATGAGATGAAGATGTGGATGAATTACCCACTTGGGAGAATATTTTTCTTGATGATTGATCAATATGGAATAAAATATCTATTTTATCTACCACATTTGAATACTATATAGGCTAGAAGGATGGCGCTAATCATTGAGTTTGATTTCAATATTGAACACCGAAAAGAGAAAGAAAGATGAGTGGAAAATGCACTCATCCAAAGTGTGCAGGAAATACACCTAGCAATAGTAAGTGTAGGTGATTTTGGCATAAAGTAGAGAATCAAAACTCTCTTTCAAGGGGATAAAATTTTCACTATGGCAAAGGAAATTTTAAAGCAATATATGTATGTGAAGAAGTATGTGGAATACACAATTACAATAGATAAGATATTGCTACATAACAACAAGTTCTATGTACTTAATTCAGCAGAGATGAAACACCTCATGGTGTATAAGTTTGATCATATGCCTTATGTGGGTCATCTCGGTTATCAAAAAATGATAACAACAATAAGAAAATTGTATTACTGGCCATGAATGAAGAAATGCATTGCATACTATATTGCAATGTGTCTAGAGTGTCAATAGGTTAAAGTTGGACATAAACGCCCTCCTAGAATATTGCATCCATTGCAAATCCCATAATGGAAGTGGGAGATAATATCCATGGATTTAATCATAGGTTTTCTCAGAACAATTAAGAAACATGATGCAATCATGGTAGTGATAGATAAGATGAATAAGGAAGTTCACTTCATTCCAATCAAATATACTTTTAAATATATAGATGCTGCTAATATTTTTATGAAATAGATTTTCATGTTGCATCGTATGCCCAAGACTATTATTTCATACAT
This sequence comes from Picea engelmannii, assembly GCA_009831015.1. NCBI lineage: Eukaryota > Viridiplantae > Streptophyta > Pinopsida > Pinales > Pinaceae > Picea > Picea engelmannii. The sequence continues at coordinate 196,372 of ML794750.1, read as the reverse complement.
AGATGTGAAATTCACATACAAAATATGGAAAGGCATGTTTGGAGGCTTGGTAATGCAACTAAAATTTAGTACGACCTACCATCCTCAAAGTAATTTACAAAACAAAAGGGAAAATCAAGTGTTGGAAGTCATGTTAAATATGCATGTTATGAATTAACCGAAATAGTGGGAGGAATACCTACCCTTCATAGAGATTTCTTACAACAAATATTATCACGAATCATTGAAAAAGATCCCATTTGAGGTTTTGTATATAAAAAAAAATAGAGTTCCAATTAGTTGGGACAATCCAGTGGATATGATCAGACTTGGACCAGACCTCTTAAGAGAGATGGAGCAGGAAGTGATCAGAATAAGGTAGAATTTAAAAGTAGGCCAGGATAGACATAAAATATATGAAGATAGAAAAATAAATCATAAGGACTTTAAGGTGGAAGATCATGTGTATATGAGGGTGAAACCCTAAAGGATCTACATAAGGATGAGAACTTCTCCCAAGTTAGTTCCTCGTTATTATGCACTATTTGATGTCTTGGAAAGAGTGGGACCAGTGGCATACATACTTTCTTTTCCACCTTCTATTAGATCTCACAATGTGTTCAATGTATATTTGGTAAAGAAGTATATTCATGACGCTAATCATGATATTTATTGGATCCTAATACAAGCAGAACTGGAGGGAATTTCATCTCGAGCCTTAATGCATCCTGGATATGAAAGAGACATTGCTCTAGAACTCGGCTATTGTGCAGGTGAAGGTGCAATGGAAGCACTTTGGAGTAAATGAGGTCACACGGGAACTGGAAGATGCCATGAGGATGACATACCCATTTTTTTTTTTTTGTAAATTTGTATATATATGGTGTTAAAAACACCAAGGAGAATGTTTCCTAAGGGGGAGGGGAATGTAACACCCCATTTTATCAGAAGAATATGATCATCTTTAAGACTTCATGTATAGTGGATAATGAATTATGTAATTGTGTTTATTATAATAAAAACAATAGACAACTGACTCATAAGGAAGCCTCACAGTTCTAGCCATGATAGCATGAGTGGGACCAGTGAGGTGGAATTTTGATGTTTATGTGAAGAAAATAGGAAGATTTCCCAACACTCCTATTCACACCTGCAAAACCTTGAATGCATAAAGTATCATGGGTACTATGTTCACCTTGAACACAAGGAGATTGTTAATGGAATTCAAATCGAGTAGCTCAAGTAGTTATAATTGTCTTCAAAATTTGTACTCATTAGAGTGAAGAGCTAGTTCTAGTGTCAGCTAGAAGTACACAAAACATTCCCCTTCGATTCAAGATCTTGAAACTAGAACCTTACTTTTAATAGAATCTAGTGGGGATCCCAAGGAATAAAGAGAATGTTGTACTAAAGGAAAACAAATAAAGAGGAAGAGGTAAGAGAACAAAGGATCACACACAAGAGATACACGTGACATACCAAATGTACAAAAAAAAACATAGAACATTTACAACCAAAGAGGATTAACCAAACTCACAAGCAAGTGGCGATACATGGAAAAGAATAGAGATCATGCATAGATCACTTATTAGTGGAGATAAACTTGGAATTTTTCCTGAGGAAAATAGGAAACTTTCCCAAGACTAGAATGGTCATCCTAAAATAGAGAAGAGCCATATCCATACTAGAGGAAATAGGGCCACGATTTGGTGCTTCCTAGAAAGAAACCAACATTGGTAAGGGGAGGTTTCCAAGGGACTATGTAGTAGAGAAGGGACTCATTTGTGTAGAGGAAATCCATTTCGGGAGGAACTTGATAAACTCGGTCCTGGGCTTAGTGGGAAGAGGGAATTTCTATTGTTTCAAGTGGAGTGAAGGAGAGTAACCTTCATTACCCATTTCTTGACTTGTTGAGTCAATCCCTGGGAATCCCCTGGTGCTATCATGACCCAAAACATGGATGGAATGTTGTAGAAGAACAAAGAGCGTATCATAGCCTATGATTGGGTGGAAATGAAGTAACCCTCAATGAGTTGGCTAGTTGAATATTTCATTGAACAGTTAAGTGTTCTCCCGATATGTCCTTTGAATGTTTATTAGTGGTTGTAAATTGTATTTTGTTCATGATTGTAGCCTCATGAATGTTTATTAGTTCTGAGTTAAATGGGGTAATACGATATCCTCTTAATTATTAAATGAAGTAACTATGATGAACATGTATGAAGGCCAGTACAATTCTATAACTCTATGTTTTCCCCTGTCCTTTGAAATGGAAATTTTTCAAAATATAAAATATTCACTCGGTGTCTAGGTAGAAGGTTTCTTGATTGCTAAGGAGGTGAGTCGAGAGCCTAAGGGAGTTTATTTAAAACCCTTGCAAAAATGTGCATAGAAAGACCATGGGAATGATAAATTCCAACAATAATCCTTAACCCTATTGAAATCCTTATTTAAACCCAAAAGAAATGAGAGTCGTTGATGAATGAAGACACCGAGTCCCGTCTGCTCATTGGAGATCCATGTTGAGAAGGAAGTCTATCATAAGATGTAATCGTTGGGAAAACTTAGGATACAAAGTAATAGTTAACTTCCAATGGAGGAGTTCCGAGACGATGTTAGTCTTCGATTTATTGGAGGATGGGGTAGTGAGATATAGACTATAGATCCCTTGATTCACTAGTACGACTAGTCTATTGGGAAAGTGGAGTTCAAGAAGAAACAATGTTTCTAATGAGAAATGTCCGATGTAGAGTGTCCGAGAGTAACTGAAGCCATATATATGTTGGTGTTGGAGTTGATGGGATCCAATCCATTGGATCTGACATGATCCATCTCGAAGGAATAACCCTATCGAAGTATTGTTGTCAGTTAAACTCCAAGTATGTGTGAGATCAAATAAATCGTTAATCATTGGATGTTAGGGTTCAATGATTGTCGGATCCATCGGAGGATTACTTGATCAGTAAGAAGTGTGATTGAGCAGATTGGACATTTTCGATGGTGGAATGTTGAGTGGATATGAACCATTAATTTGCATGTGAAGCAACTCGGTAAGCTCACAGTTGTATATTTGGTTGTAGTCCCCACTGATCAAGTGTTAAGTGGTGATTGAGCGAGATGTTAAACTTCGCATAGTTTTGAGTTGCCAACTAAACTGAAACTCTTGATTTAATAACCCAAATATTGCTGGATATGTCGGGAGTAGAGCTATCAAATAATTTTGAACAAGAATGAAATGTCTATTGTATGACCTACTTTCATGATGGTAAAGGAACTTGATTCATTGTGGATCATTGATATGGTTGAACTAGGTGAGTCAACCTTGTTTGATTGGGGAGATGTGTTCCCTGGTCTGTGTGGTTGCATCCTTTTTACGTATTTACAAGGAAGAATAGGGTGATGATTATGTGGACTTGTCTCTTCCACATCGCACATGTTTTTCTTTGTACTGCAGTGAAAAATATGAAGAAGAATCCCACGTGTGCGCCACATGGGATAGAGGTGGAATAAGGTTGTAAACCCAAGACCATAAGCTTACTGGATGAGGAGTTTCTTACAACCCACCAACTTGAGAGGGTTTAGGAGGTGTGCTATAGTGGCTCAATTTTGTACATAAAATTTGAGCACTATACTATTAACCATTAATGATACCTAGTAAAGACAATTTCTATATTTTTATTTTGTGTAGTTGGTTTCAATTAATAGATTCGTTTCAATTAATAATATTATATCTTAATTTCTTTGTACATTAATTTCATTCCACATTAATTTCATTCCAATTTCTTAATAGATGAATACTTGGTTATGTATCTATGAACCTCAATTTAATTTTTCATATGCTTATATTGAAGAGTGTAACATCCGAAATTTGAATCCCCTATGAATTTTATTGTAATTTTTCAAATGCGATTTATGTTTACTAGTCAATATGTTTCGGGATAGAGATGTTGTATTTATCAATATTGTTAAGGGATAATATTTCAGGATAAAATTGAATCGGTGAAAGAGTGAGTGTGCTAAATCTTTTTTAGGTTAGTGGTGGTGGTGTTTTGGCTCATGGTCTTTGTAGTTCATGTTATTCTTTCCTTGGATTTCATGTAATGAAGCTTTTAAAAAGGATTAGGATACTCCACCTTAATTGGCCTAGAGATGAGGGATTTTACTCTAAGGTTTTTCCAAGGTAAATCACATGTTAATTATTGGTGCATGATATATGTGTTTTTTTTTTTATTACTTGTTTAATATTTCTCTCGCAGTCTTTGCTTATTCCTTAGAAATGGTATCAGATAAATAGTATGAGGAAGATCTTTGATGGTGCTATGTGGAGGGGATAGTTTCCAAGAGGGCCATAGAAGTGACATAGGTTGTGCAAGTTTATGATCTCATGGACTTTGGGGAGATTCCCATGGAGGCACTACAAATGTTCAAGAAAATGCAAGAAGTAGGTGGATATCCAAGCAATGGAAAGGTGAGAGGATGGAAGTATTTGTAGGTTCGAGTAAAAGAATAAATCGAAATGGTGAGTGCATTCACTGGAGTCCTTAAGGAAATAGAGACACTAAATAAAAATATAATGAAAAATCATTATTATTATAATGAAGTTGAAAATTTAATTATATGTAAATGGACATCTAACTCTAATAATTGGTTAGGCATGAGTACCCATGGTAAATTATCGATAAAGTATATATGTAGACCTAGGTGAAGCTGGGGGAGGGGGAGGGGACATGGTGGATTCCCAGATACCTTGGTTATAAATTTGAGGGGGGTAGGACCTAGATGAATACCCCAATTCAAGTTTAAAAAGGGGGAATGTTGGGTTAAGCTTGACTCGGTGAAAGAGTTAATGACTAAAATATTTTTTATGTCAATTTCGAGTCCATGGTTTTGGTATCTCATGGTATTTTGATCATGGATTTCATGTAATGAATCCTTTAAAAAGGGTTTAGATACTCCATTGTAATTGGACTAGAGGTGAGTGGTGAAGGCTCAATTGGCCACCTTGGCCATATTTCGTTAAGGGAATAAATTTATCTTTGGCCATTTTTTTCCCATAAGGGTTTTCTAGGGTAAATCATGTGTGGATTATGTGTGTGTGATTTCTCTATTTTTTTCATTGTTGGTTTAATAATTTTCTCTGAGGCTTTGCTTATCCTTAACACTATCTATTTAAATTGTATAATGAAATTATTAATAAAAATTATAATCGTTGGATGCCATACAAGAAGGAAACTTATGATGGGGGGTTATTATTCCACAGGATATGGGGGCTGGAGGGGGTCCAAGGGGAAACCAATGTCATTTTCCAGAGTTAATGTGTAATTACCATCTAATCATTCTTTGACTTATTATACACTCGATCATTGAATGCATGTAAAAGGTTGGGTGAGAGAGTCAAGTCACATAGTAATGACATCATGGGATAAGTAAAATCATTATTGAGAAGAGTAAGAGTCAAGAAAGAAGAGGAGAAGAAGGGAAATTCAAGTAGGGAGTGGGGACAATTTTTACGTGTTGATTTTAGGGAAGCAAGACAGAGCTAGCTATGGGAAAATACCATCATCTATGTTGTGTATCAGAATATCCATTAGAGGGTTGAATTTATGATAAAACTATGGGTTGTGTTCCAATAGTGCATTTTCTTGTTGAGGAAATGGCTCAAGAGCCTTGAGAAGGTTGTTGTGAACAACTCTGGAATAGAAAGGAATCCCTGGAGTACCTAGGTATGATATTTCTTGGCCATTTATGTGCACTAAATCCTTGGATGGGAGTAAGAAGGCCCAAGGGACTACGTAATTGAGAAGGAGGATATCATTCCATGGATTGTGCAGATTGAGGGGAAAGAGAGCTAGTGGATTGAAATTGCAATTGAAATAGAAACTTGGGAATTGAGATATTAAGTCTGTGAATAATAGATAAGAGAGACAGACCTTAGTGTGGACACATTACTCTATCTTGAGGGTGGATTATTTTATTTTTTAGAGAAAATGAAAATCAACCCTATTGTTAGGAGGAACATCCTTTATATGCACCTAGTTGGTTCATCAACTTAAATATATGTTTTATCTTTTATATTTTCATGTTTATTCCAGTGTGTAAATGAATATTTGAATGCCATTATGTTTGGTTGAATGGAGTCAGTCACGTTTTTTTTTTAAATATGTTGTTAGTTGCATGAGAAAATTTAAGGATTTACTACCCCTTCAATTATTTTATATGTGGGAATTTTTAACACATTTTTAGCAGGATGGTATTTTACAGTCAGAACAAATTTAATTTTTTTTTGTTGATAATGTGTATGTCACAATTTGATATTAGAGTAGAAAACGGTAGTAACAAGGCTTGGATTAGAGGATGAGTATGTTACAAAGAGTATATATAAATTGGCTATAAGTTTTACCAGAGTTGAGGAATCAAAACCAGGAAATCCCGACATCACAACAAGCCGAATGCAAATTACGGTTTATAACAATGTGTCTGAGTGCATGCAATATACAAGGACAAACTCTTCCCTTTCCAAAGGGTTGATATCGCATTTAAAGCGAGTTGATGTTCTATGCAACTCTGGTTCAAATTAATTGAAACTGTAAAGGAAATATGGTACCAGCTTTAGAGGATTGTGAGAACTGTTAAGCTGCAAACAATGGGACATATGATTATAATCATCCTTTTGATGGCCCAAGTTTCCTTTTAAAATACTTAACCATATAAATGTATTGCATTTTTTAATAACTATCACATAATGAATGCATGCATATCATTGATATATTTGATATAAGTCGTTTAACAATTGCAGCGATATCAACTCCTGATTGTTGTTTCAAAAGTTAGTTAGATATTAGTGAGGTCTTTACAATGGGATGGGTATATTTGATGTAAGTCGTTTAACAATTGGAGCGATATCAACTACTTAAGATGCCTGATTGTTGTTTCAGAAGTTAGTTAGATATTAGTGAGGTCTTTACAATGGCATGGGTATTCATGGATACTTTTATGTATTTATTACAAAACATAGTTAGAAATAGGTAATTCCTTTGTATAGGTTATGTTAAGTGGAAGCCAATGTGGACTCTTATTAGTGCGCCATCGAACACAAAATGATAGTTTCTATGGTGGATGGTATTTAAGAGAAACCAAACAGGGTAACCTCTATTAAAGCCAATAAAATTCAGATAGAACACTTAGAATCAAATTGAATTGTAGTATTATAATGAAATTCAAAGGTGGTAAAATTGTTGTACAGGAGTGGTGTATATGTTTCACTTGGTGACCGAAGGATGTGCTCCCCATACAAGTGACATGTCTTCCATAAAAGTGATATGTCTTCCACCCTCGTGAGGGATGTGTCCCTTGTTTTTAGAAAACGGAATATGACTTCCATCATATGGATATTTTTTCATTAAATACCATGAGAATGTTAACAATGATTTCTTAGAGTCTTAAATAGTAACGTAATCAACACAAAATGTGTAGGGCTTAGAAACGTAATCAACACAAAATGTGTTGGGCTTAGTAGAGATACTTATATCTTGATAAGTTAGACATTTTTTTTCTCAAAATCAATAATAGTCTTCCCATCACAAACATTACTACTTGTTTAATTTGGGAAAAATCCATTTACTATAACAATTGGTTGTATTTTATGTAATATGGAGCTATAAGGAGTTTATTGCAAGTGTATTTCTTAATTAATCTTGTTTTAAAAACCTTAATATAAGTTACAAATAGAATGTCTCTACAAAGATAGATAGACAATAATTCAGATAAAGAAAATTATAGTTACCTAACACAATTAGTTCTTTATGTCAATTTTTATAGAACAATACATCTCCGAATATCTATTTTTACAAATTGAGATTAACATATTCAACTATATTTATGAATACTCAAGAGTGGAGGAAAGAATAACCAATGTGAAAACAAAAAGAACATGGATTAAAAAATATCATTTAATATATATGCTGAGTGATTTTGTTTTGACATATAGTATAAAACGATAACAACCTTCTTTGACTACAATGGTCTTATTGAAATCCTAGACACAATTCATTCTTATATGAAATAACATGTCTATAACTATGATAATCTTTGTTTGTTTGTTTTGGTAACTATGATAATCTTTGTTTGTTTGTTTTGGGTTTGTAGTGTTGATATAATTTTTGTTTATTTTGGTTTTCTAGTATTGATATAATCTTTGTTTGTTTTGGTCTTGTAGTGGTGATATGGTCCATGTTTTTTTGGGCCATGTGGATCTAGATAGTTTATTTTCTTTGGGTCAATAAGGATCATACTTGATGATCTCACTATGTTTATGCATGTGATTAGAAGAAGTAGTGAAGAGAGATGGATAGATTCATGCGTTATATGTTTAAAGAAAAATTAAAAATAATAGTCTAGATTATAGATTATATGATATGAATACTATGATACTGAATTTTTTACTGAATTATTGGGTTATTAAAAATTTGAATTCTATCATTATGTATTCATTAGCAAAGGAAAAGAGGATTGTTTATGGTTTTCCATGTGTTGCCTTGTAAAGCCAGAAGCACGTACATGCATGATTTTATGTGGATATGAAGTTTCTATTTATGCATATACTTTTAAACCAACAATATTTGTGCCCAACCAGAGAAACTGCCATCCTTTCGTAGTATTTAGTTGAGAAATATAAATGTATCTTATTAATAAATCTAAATATCGCTAGTTTTGAGATTATTTGTCACATTGTTGCATTGTGTTTAAGAAACAAATGATGACATCAAGCAGGGGTACAATAACAACAACAATGAAATACGAGATAGTTCTATTTTTATTAAAATTTTACTATTGGAATCATTACAATTAGTATCAGAGATAATTTATATCAGTCTTAATTGTATGGGCTCAAGGTATGGATGAAAATGATGTCAACGTTATCTTTTGGAAATATACTCTATTTCCTCATGCATAGAAGTAGTTGGGTCCCTGATATAATTACTTAGAACACTTTAATTCATATATACTTCAAGACAACTAGCATAAGTAAGGCGGTGGAAATCATGAATATGATGTTTAGGAATGGGTTCATTATTTATATTTTAAGTACAAGAACAATGTTTCATGACTTATTTCTGTGATATTCTAGAAACACCATTTAGTCATGATTGTTGGTTATTGTAGTTCTTATTTACTATTTTACCATTTGGCACCTTAAATTAATTTTTTTTTATCCTTCTATCTTAAATAAAATTTGTGAAATTTCTTATATAATACAACTCTTTAGCGTGGATCTATGTAGTATTGGAACACCACACTAATTTCAAGTTACATTGTACACTCTCAGAATTTGGAGTTAAACGTAAAAGATTTCTATGAGGGGTGGATATGATCACTGTTTTGTAATATGTTTTTTGGGATAATAGGATTTATTATATATTCCTATAAGATAAATATGGAACATTTTCTATAATGGATATGAGCAAGTCTAATTCCCTTGTTAACACCACTTCCTATTCTAGGTATGAAAATATAGATAGTGCTGCTTTTAATGATTATGAAGGGTCCAAACCATTCAGGATACAACATGATAATAGGAGCCTAAATAGCCATTTGACTCAATAGTATAATCATCCAAATATCAATGAATCCGTTAATAAATATGCTATTACCTATGAAGGAAAGAGTATTTTAGCTAAAAAAAAATTAAAGGTGAACGGATTTGGGAGCAACAATTCTAAGTAGTGTCAGTACTTGAATGATAAGACAAGGAAGAAGCATGGTTCAAGGGAATATTCTTAATTCAAATGTAGTGATCTATGAAGAAAGGGAAGCATTGTTACATATAAGCGAAACAATTTAATGTGTTCATGAGCATGATGAATGGAAATGGAGAGTGAATAAAAACTTGTACAGAGAGCTACCTAATTTTTTAGATGGTAAAATAATAAAATTAAGGTTACAGAAATATGCAACAACATACTTGACATTTGTTCTCTCATAGAAAACATGGTGCATCCTTTCATTAAAGCTGAAAACATAATTGATTCTTTACACTTGCTAATAATTTCCTTTCACTCTGATGCATGGGCATGAGGATATACTATCATTAGAAATATGTTTAGAAAAGTGCCATATGTATAATGTAACACCCATGATATACTATCATGGGCATGAGGATATGCTAATAATTTCCTTTCACTCTAATATGGGCATGATGATATACTATCATTAGAAAAGTGCCATATGTATAGTGTAACACATATGATATACAGACCCAAAAAGTGCCATATGTATAGTGTAACACGTATGATATACAGACCCAACTCTTGGTTACACGTTCTGTTCACGTATGATCCACATACCCAACTCTTGGGTACACGTTCCAAACAGACAATTTTACTAAACTGTAAAGATAGAAAGGAGAAGTAATTAACCAAAGTTATGTCAAGATGGGATTATAGTTTCTATCGATAAACGCACTGTTAAACATTCACTTGGTGAAAGATGACGATGCCCTTAAGACAATTCCTACAACGTGCAATGTTTCAAAATTATGGTCTTATCATAAATAATACCTCTTTGAGCATATTCAATATCACTATTCTTATCTAAATATGCATAAAGAAGAAGGATGGCAATGCCATCCCAGTCTTCCTTTTGCGATATGCTCCTCTATGCAGTACTAGTCTATTTCATAAACGGTTCAATATTAAAGTTCAATATTCTACATCTATAAAACAAAAAATGATTTTACCACATTACATGCCATGGATTTAGTTTATATCTTAGACGAGATCAGAATTTTTTTCACTGTTCAATATTCTATATCTATAAAACAAAAAAGGTTTTTAGCACACTAGATGGCATGGATTTAGTTTACATCTTAGATGAGAGAAGGGTTTTTGTCACGGGTTTAACTAACAATTCAGTTTTAACTAAAAATTTGGTTGATACTATTTAACTTCACATGGACTAATGTTCTTTTACAATATGGAGCCATGAATGTTAGTATGGATGGTAAATGGGTAGATTGAGTTATATTTAGGTTTGGAGACTTTTAAGTCTACCATTTACCATGGAGACACTTGTTTGGGAGAGGTGAATGTCTGCCTCCATTATGATGATTCAAGCTTCTTGTAGTAGTAACAAATGTCAATGCACCAACTAAGGTTAATGCATTACATTCCTATCCTCAAGAGCATACAATATTTATTAAGTGAGGAAGTCATGTTTAGGGTTAAAGTCTTCTCGATTGAATTATTGAGTGTTTGAGAGATGTTTGGAATTTGAAGTTTGTGATTGGAATACACTATGAATTCTTGAGGACATTCGTAGGATATAATGATTTTAGGTTGAGTAAATGTGCATGTGTAATGTGATATTGTATAAATGATGAACATGTACACACACACACATATATATATACAATATTTGAATACATTATTTTAATGCACGGTGTGAATGCATGGCTATGTTTTCATTGAAATTAATACTTGTGAAGATAAATAATAGAGTTGTTACTAACTCGTGAGATTAAGACCATCTTCAGAGGCTACTAGATATTGCAACAAGGAAGTTGCATACTGAAGTAATCACATGTAATGGGACTACAAGAAGACTCTATTAGGAGAAAAGGTAAGGGGATACAAATAACTATAGAAAACAATGAAATGAACTACAAAGAAAAATATGAAAAAAAAGAGAGAGGTTGTGGAGCAATGTTGCTAAGATGCAAGTTTCTGGTTGTGTAGAGGAATCACAAGGGAAGATCATTTGTCTCCTCTCTTGTTGTTTATTGTGTTTATTTTAGAATGAAAATGATACTAAAAATATGGAAATGCATTGCATTAGTAAATGCATTAAGGTAATATGGTGAAGTGCATACATGTATGCTCAAGCATGTCTGATTTTACTTGCAGAACTAAAAGTTTTTTAATAAACTCAACAAGCATGGAAATATAAGTGATGTGATTGTGATGTTTGTGTGGATAGGAAGGGTTGAATATGTTGATGATTCAATTCCATGTGGTAGAAAACCTCGTCCACATGTATGAAATCTATTAACAACACGTGATTTGAAGGAATCTAGTAAGTATTCCTTCAGGGCCATATTTTATATTTTTGAATTATATATCCATGGATGAATGAATGTGTATCATTGATAACAATGGGGTATGGTAGAGGAAGAAACACCTAGTATGAAAATATGGTTATCATTGTTTTGGTGCATTCAGGGGATCTGTATGTTATGCTTGAGATGACTTATGGGTTGCAATAAATGCTACAATGAAAGGATTATATTCTTGAAGACTTATGGGTTTTTGGTTGAATAAAAGTTCATATTACAAAGAGAATGGTATTGGATATGGAGATCAATGTAACTCCATAATCAATTCTTGTGAAATATGATTTATGTATGAAATATGTTTGAAAAAAAAGATCTATGATTGAAATTATTATGATGATATCTAATGGTAAATGTATGTATATGATACAAATGAGATGAGAAATATATCTAAGAGAGATAGATGATGGTTGTTGAGGATGAAAAGGATGTGGAGAATGCCACTATAGTGACACTTGAACCCTCTGATATGCCTCAATTGACATTGAGATGTGATATGTTATGTTAGAGCAAGCCAAATAGATTCCTTAGTTGTATGTATTTATAAGTCTTTGTACCCTTCCTATGTGAGGAAGCCTTGGAAAATGATGGATTTCCTTAGGGATTCTGTAGTAGAGAAGGGGATGCCTTAGCCTAGAGGGTGATTGGTTGCAAGGAAGAGGAGGCATGAATAAGTATTGTTTAAGATATTCATGTTACATTCTAGATGAGATCATGAGTTCATTATGTGTGTCTAAGAAAATAGTGAGTTGGGTTGTATTTGTGGCAGAAATATGGAACACATACATATTCATATAGATACGTATTTAAATGAATAACATACTTTATCGTATGTTGTGAATATATATGTTTTTTCTATGAAATTTGAATTGATGGATTATAATTATTTTCAATTAAATACACAATGATTAGAAATGGCTATGATATGCATACTTATGTTGATGATTGTTGTAGGCATATGCTATAATGCTAAATTTTGGAGGTGTACCAACACAATAAAGAGGATGACATTATAGGTACAATTGAATAATGAATACATGTACATTGTTGTAATAAAGAAACACCAAGGATGGTATTATTCCATGGGGATGTAAAATCCAAATTTTCATCCATGAAATATTTATAATTAAATTGTTAAAAACTTTACAAGGATATTTTTTTCTATTATTCTAACACCATGCGGTAGATATACCATGGTATATTTTTTTCTATTATTCTTGCAGTTAATTAAAAAAAAATACCAAGACGAGTAGAGCATGAATTTGTAAAGGTGCTATGATACCACAAGCGGTGAAAGGTGAGGGGGTCTAAGGGGGGTTTTATGCCTAAAACATCTACCTTATGCTACCTTGAACCTTCACTCATTTTGAAATCTGTGTTTGAAAAGTTTAAAGAGGTTAAGACAAGTAGAGGAAACAATTTCATCAATCTAATCCATCATTTCATAAAAATTAGAAACTTATCTCCCATTTATTATTGGAACTAGGAAAAAGTTGAATTAGAATTCTCTTGTTCTCATTCATGCATTGGAAACTCAAATGAGGAGGAGAATATTGTCA